>JBBPKE010000611.1:0-14025 GCA_038089095.1 Tylopilus orsonianus | reverse complement strand
ACAGCTAGGCTGTATCATTCCTTCCCAAAAGGGTGAATGAAGAAGTGCTCCAGGTCGGCAAAGCAACGACGAGGGACTTGGCTGTCGGCAGCACATCTGTGGATACGTTACCAAACGCACAAAAAGGACACGTCTCTCATGAAATAGATCGGAAGCATCAGATTTCAATTGATCACGGATATGATCTACTGCGCCCATTGGCATTTCATGACCGACTTCTTCATGTCGGAGCTTGCGAGGTGTAGAGAATGTCTAGAGTGAAACTACGAGTGCTTCGTAGGGGCACTCATGAGCAGGCTGATGTGTTACCAAATGGTATTTCCAGTCTGCCTGATCGCTGCTACGTTGGAATGTTGGCGGACCACGCGAGGTCGAGATTTGGTGACAACTCATATGCGGAGTTCGCGGATATCAGGTAATCAGTCTTCGGAGTCGTCCGGCCCGCCTCGTGCCGGAACCGTTCATCTTCAATTGTTCCACCGTATAAACCAGCATATTGATATACTGATATAGACTAGATATTTCAGAATCTGATACTGCACATGTCACATCTTCCCCCAGAGCTCGTCTTTGCTATTCTTGAGCGTGCATACTACGCACCTTCGGGATCTCCAGATTACATTCTTCTCTCCAGCTGCTCGCTCGTATGCACTTCATGGTCTGTACCGGCCCAATCCCTGCTCTTCCGCAAGACAACCTCCTTGCGATCCAACACACTTCCATTGTTCTATTTTGCACTCGTTACATCTGCAGCCCGCGGGAAACCGATGGGCCATGCTGTCCGTTCTCTTGACGTATCCGTAGGGCGATTATTGAGCGAAAGCGGTCAACCTGAATCCTTCGCAAGATTACTGGAGGCCTGCCCCAGACTATACGAACTCTCGCTAAGCATTTATGGTTTGCACGCGTTCGACCCTTTCACACTCGCCAAGCTCAAGAATTCTGGACAAGGCATTCGCGCGCTCCATCTCCAGACCTGCGGCGTGCAATCTCCGGTGCTGTTTCAACTACTCGGCATCTGGTCACACGTCCGATTCTTGAAGATCGGCACAGAAATCGCTGCCTGGCCGTGGCGGCAATCTGCGGAGACGCCGGTTTTGCGTCAGCAGGGGAGCAACGGGGGCTCTCATCACGACATTACGCAGCGTCCACCCTCACACGTCTCGTTGTATGACCTCGCGCTCTCACGCGTTCCCCAACCGGCAGTCCTCGCCTGGCTACTTGGGTCCTCTGTCTCGACCCTTCATGTCCTCGATCTACGCGAAGTGCCCGGCATCGCTGCACGAGAAATCCTTGGCGTCCACGCACCCCATCTTCGTTCACTTCGCTTGCAGCATTTTAACCTGGATTCAGCGGCCTTTCTGCGCCAATGCACGCGGCTCGAGGAGTTCATCGTCTACAATATTCCCGTCGTCGTTCCCCTTGCACCAGCACTCCCACCTTTGATTGAACATTTCTCTTTTCGAAATCCGTCATATGCGTTCCGAAGCTCCCTGCGTCCCATTCTCGACGCCATTGGTGTCCTACCTAGGTTGCGTATCATCACGTGTGATAGCCATTCAGAGGGTTTACCTCACTTTGCGATGTTGAAAGGGCGATGCACGGAGAGGGGTGTAGAGGTGGTGATATCAGACGTGCCATTCAGGGTGGTGAGCTGTGGCACACGATCCGCGTCGACTATTTTGGCAAGCTGACTTCGCGCTTGTCGCGGTTTCACATCAGTATGAAGATCCCGTGACCGTTCGACGGTTTCCACGGCGGCGCTCCGTGTCGAACTTTGGGTTGATGGCAGGTTGACGCCGTGGTGATTAAAAGGGGGGACCGCATAAGCCCATCAAGAAATTTTTAATGGGTTTTGCCTTTTGGTAGAAGGTATGCGAGCAGATACCCTGCCGATGTAGAGCGGTCTCTACGCGGGTAATTTTAGAAGCACCCTGATGTGCTCTATCGTATGACATGCGATTCACTTGACACATGGCCGTACGTAGTGAACGCTTCCAGCTTTCACTCTATCTATTATCAACCGTATTGCGGTAGAGGGACCTTAGACGAGAGAGCGAAGATTTGACATGTACTGACTTGGCCCGAGAAGTAGATATCTTGTTAACTCCCCTTCCAGGCTACACATCCAGGCTCTACCGTCGTATCCCCTTGGGACAGTCGCTGCCGCAGAGCCACTTTGACAGGTATGAATGCGTAGAGTTGTTGCACGAATACGAATGAGCGACGCTCGCAAGGGGTAAGTCTACTTTATGTAACTGATTGGCAAGCTCCCCAAAAAATCCAAAGTGCCGTCACTAGTATCGTTCCCTCCCCTGGTGATTATCGATTTGATACTAGATCGGGACCTGTTAGCTCGCTCGGGCTGGACGACTCGTGGAACTAGTTTGACTGCAATTGTGCATATATAGCGAGGACAGCAAAGCAGTCCAGCAAACGGGGGGTTATGGTAAGGCACCAATGAGTGCATCAATCAAGTGGTCAATCCAACACGTTCATCGTCTTGTTCAGCGTGAATGCCGTACGCGTATGACCAATGTAACCAGGCTTGTCCACCGCTTCATCGTAAAACACAGAGACGTTCGTGTTTGTCTCACCGTCGTCCACGGCGCACAAGATCCATGTCGCGGAACGAAACCCAGCCGACTGCATTGCAGATGCGAAATAGTTCACCTCGCTTCATTCTCGACGGTCGTATGACATGCGGAGAGGTATCGCAAGCTTACGCTGGATGATGTGTCGGATAGTAAAGCGCCTGTTGTTGAAGCAGACAGGCAACCCCGAATGATGTATTTCCGCTTCGGGATGCTATGAACACACCAAGTGAACCGACCCGTGATTGCGCAGCTCCTCGGAAAATCAATTCTTGCAGATGAATGTGTGGCAAGACGTTGACAGTTTTGCGCTGACAGAGGCGAATTCGCCATGGACTCTCGCTTGACCAATGGCAATCATGCATCGCAGAATTGGATGGGTCATGTCACCCAGCAGTTTGCGTTGGCCTTGCGATAGGGCCATGCGGTAAAAGACAGAACTGCGTGGCTGAGTGAGAAGTGTCGTCTAAAGGAAACCAACGATCGGGGGGAAGACCTCGTCCCAGAGTTCTTGCAAGAGGCGGCAGGGATCTCCCCCATTTTCTTCACGTGCGGAGTAGACAACTGAAATTCCCATGAGCAGGGGTTTTCATGCTATGCAACGGGGATCAGCCAGGGAGCGGAGGCGAGTGATCTGATTCCAGAACCTGTCCAGGAGCTCGACTGCCTTTGCACCGATGTTCCAAAGAAAAGATGGGGAGATGTTGGGGCATTGCTGGGGACGTAATGGGATAGTCACTGGCAGTAATTAATCGAAGAGCCATCTCGTGCTCAATAATCTTCGGCAGCTTTAGGCCATTCCTTTGCAGCGATGGGGTTAAATGAAGATACCAATTTTGGAGCATGCTCCGACTCGGCCTGGTCCTGAATGTACAAGTCATGTAAGAAGGTAGCGTGTCTGACTTACCGTTGTAGAGAAACGAAATGCAAGGTATTGCCCATGTTTATCGTCACGTGACAGAATCACGTACCGACGTGTCTTGTCGTCTCACGCAGCCCCTGTGCCCCTTCGATGCCGCCTGGAACACCGTACCACTCGTTTGCGCTGCCGTATCCCATCCGCGTCGACAGCTTTACAGACACCCTCCATGACTTGCCCCCACCGTACAACAGACCCCCCCTACATCTCCTGACACACACCCACTCAGACCACCTCGCCGGGCTGGCGTCCAAGTCATTTGCATACCGTGTGATATGTTCACCCGATACCAAGGAGATGCTTCTGCGCCACGAGGTGTATGCGGAACGCTCGCTGTACGACCACGAGTACCGTGCAAAGGCAAAGAAGACATTTGGCCATCTCAAGGTGGATCCATATGTGATGCCCAGTGGTCAAAAATTTTTCACCGGCTCAAGGGACCTCTTGGTATGACTCGTGCCCCTTTCAATCCCCCGGCACTGATACGTTCGTCAGCACGCGATACCCCTCAATACACCGACTGAATTCGACATTTCCGGCTCTGAAACCGTGACAATTACTCTTATCGATGCGAACCACTGCCCTGGCGCCGTCATGTGCGTCTCTGAAGCCAAAATTTTTCTATTCTTGGCTTTACCCACTTTACCCAGGTTCCTGATAGAAGGTGCTCGAGGGGCTGTTCTTCACACCGGTGATTTTAGAGCCGAACCATGGTTTCTCTCCTTCATTCATCGTAATCACTTTCTTCAACCATATTTGGCTAGCTCTTCAGAGGATCTGCGCATCTTTGTTGCTCGTAGGGAGGGCACACATGCAGAAGCGACAGGTCTCGTAAAGACGCTCGAGGCCATCTACCTAGACACCGCCTGCTTGCTCTCGCCAGTCGTCGTGCCCAGCAAAGCACGTACATTTCCTTGTTTAATTTATTCCCTTGACTTATCTTTGGTCAACTGTCTGTAGGAACGTGCAGCGCAGGGCATAGTCAAACTGATGGCACTTTTCCCATCAGATACTCACTTTTTCATCAATGCTTGGACCTGGGGTTATGAAGACGTCCTCAAGGCCGTTGCACGCGAGTTTCATTGCAAGGTATATTTCACTTTACCTTATATAGTTTATTCTATCTGGCTGTTTTGTTCAAATCACCTGCATATAGGCACAGCTGACCTCTTCGCTATCACAGATCCATTTTGACCGTTACAAATATTCAATCTATTCACATGTCTCGGACCCTTTTTTGCGTTCAATCGGAACGCGCGACGCTGCTTCAACCAGGTTCCATGCTTGTGAGCGATTCGACCGCTGCTCCTTCGTGGATGTCCCTCCCTATGATTATGGGGCTAAAGGCGCTGTGGCACCTTGCAGCAAAGAAGGAAAGAAGGTGGTCTACGTGAATGCAGTAAACATGACTTGTGCACGTTGGGAGGACTACCAAGCCAACGTCAGGTGGCGAGTCTCGAGACGAGAAAACGTGGATTCGTTGGTGAGTAACGACGAAGCACAGTGCTTACTCCATGCCTCTATTAACTTTATATGCTCCCTACTTGAAGCTCGTTCCTTTGTCCCGCCACTCTCCGCTACCTGAACTCATGAGTTTCGTGTCGCTCTTCCGTCCGCTGCATGTTGTACCCAACACTCTTGATGCTTCTCTCGATGGTCTCGATTGGGGTGCCATGTCCAAGATGTTCGCGGGATGTCTTTCCCCAGTGTCGACACCTATCAACCTGGCAAATATCATGGCCCCTCCCTGCCCTCTGACATGCCATCCCAGCGTGATGAGTCTTCCTGGACCGTCCATCAAATGGGACCCAAGAACGGTTCCTGCTATGGTCGAGGAGCGGCACATCGATACGGCATACTCAAATCTGATCGGTCCGGGTGATGCCGCTGACTGGTGGGGCAATAAGGGCGGAAAGAAATCAAAGACGGAAGTACTAAGGGCGTGGATAGGCACCGGGAGACGGAAGAGCCGCCCAGGGATGCGTCGACATGATGTCGATCAAGAGGAAGAGAGAGTCCAGGAAGAGAACGTGGTGGGACCCAGCCGGTTGGTGATATCCCAGGCTCCTCGAACCCCGGGTGGGTATGCCCGAAGCGATTCGTGCGATTCGTCGGACAATGGCGGTTCGGATGATCATGCGAGGACGGCGTGGCATTTTTTCGGGGTCGGGGAACTGGACAGCAGGCACAAGACATGGCTGTCGCCTTTGTCACAGTCCGAGACACAGGACCAGGTGCGTGCAGGGACCCTCCTTACGCCAACGTCTTCCCCCTCTCCTCTGAAGAGGTGGTTGGGGGGGAGTAACAAGGGAAAAGAGCGTGCGACCGAGCATGCTTCGCAGAGCAGCGCCCCATTGGTAGTGTCACCGAGACCTTGCTCCGAGCAGGTGCACATGGAGGTTGATCCCTTGCCTGCTATCTCATCATGCACATCGCCATTCGTGTCCTTCAGTGACACACCGATCGTTGGCTGTCCGTCTGAAGGACAGACGAACGATGTGGTGCAACCTGGTTCGCAGCTGTTTGTGTGTCTTGATAATGTTGCCCTCGATCCATCGCAGGACCGAGAGCCCTCTCACCACATGACCCACCATCGGGGCCAGAGCCAACGCGTGTCACAGAAGGATCTACTAAGTAGAAAGGAAGCGGAAAACAACGAACCCCCATCAACGAAACGTCAAAGAATTGATCGAGAGGAGTCAAAGACGAAATTAGGCGGAAAGGAGGACGCGCTACAGCCAGAGATCTGTGTCGGCCAGTCGCTGAATACGCACATGATAAAATGTGGACAAGACGAGACATGCACGTCGCCACATAAGCCCAAGCCTCGCACTAAGCTCGCTCGTACACCCACTGTTCCTTTTGTGCCTAGCGGCAAGAACGACAATGCAGTGTCCTTCATGTCGGCATCTTTCGCTCTCGAAGTGGAGGAAGTTTTAGGTGTTATATCGCGGAGTTCCCCGGCGCCGACTGCCGTGAAGGCATCCGCTACCATTTCATTCCCCGTGATGAAGCGCGCTGCGGACGGTGGTCGTGCGAGCAAGACGGCTTCATTCAGTGATCTCGGGGGTGGGGCTTCATCTCGAGCGAGCACTGGGAAAGGACTCGCCTCGAGCCTGCCTTCTGTGACAGTGCTGGCGTCCAAGGTGGTCCGAGCGGACAGCCTCTCTGCCTCGACGAGTGCGGCGCTGGAGACGGATACACACGCGGGCGTTGTGCCTGTCAGTCCGCGGACGGCTGCGCAACGCGCTGAGCGCGCCGAGAGAAAACGGATCACGGAAAAGTTGCGACTGGCACGACCGGATCGCGTCGTACGCGCGAGGAACGGGAGTCGGACCCAGACCTGGGGGCCCGAGAGACTGGCGTCATCGGAGGCCAGTGCTACAGATGCCATGGACGCAATGAACGAGGATTTCGAGATGGATTGGGACAAGAGTCGGCTGTTGGCGGAGAGAGTGAGGGAGGTGATTGGGAGGGGTGGACGTGCGAGCGAGGTGTTGCCACGCTTGAGGTGTTTGGAGGGGTGGTATGCTGAGCGAGGGTGAGCGTGGCCCGAGTCGATCTAGGCTACTTTGAGTCTGGTATTTACTATTTATAACGAAACCACCGGGTATGGACTGTAATTATTGCCGAGCTGAACGCTTTCGTGCAAGGCCTGGATGTGGGGATGGTAGAACAAGTCGTCTACTGAACCGAAACTCGATATCCTCTATGACACTCCACGAATTACTCCAAGTCGACCCTGGTCCCCGAATATGTACCATGCAGAAGGCGAGGAACGCGAAGCTCATCCGACTAGCCACTCTCACTGCTCCCAAGTACTGCTTCGGACACAAACAATTGCCGTTCACGACATTCTGGGTCGCATTCTTCGACTCCATTACAGGGCTCACTCAGTGGCTTCTTCCATACGTTGCTACACTGCTTTAGTCGGAGCACAGGGATGAGACCAGTTCGACAAGGCGGCACAGACCAAAGTTCGACTCGTGACCAAGTTGGCCCACACTGAGTTTCTGTGCACGTTACATTGCATGAAAGATCACGATCAAGATACAGGGTGATGGCAATGGTCGTCTTTGGGCCTCAAGGTCTTACCTGTCGCCTTGGCCTCGGCAGCTATCAGGCTCACCCTTTGAACCATCACTCTCCCCATCTCTTCCCTTGGCCCAAGTAGCCACCCTGACCTCTTTTTTCCCTTTTTCTCGAACCCGTCTCGATTGGTGCGGCATTACCTCTTCCGCGGCTCTCACCACCTTCCAGCGCGCTCACCAAGCACTGGATGATGTTCCCCCGCATCTCCACTGCACTGCGCCGTTCTGAAATTTGCCGATTCAGTTCACGTCTGGTTTAGGGCCAATTTCTAATTAGATGGGTTGCGCTCGCCGCGGGTGCCCAAAATGACGCCTCCGATTCCAGATCCAAAATCCAAAATTCGGGTCTCGACCCGCGTCCGTCTATCGCAGAGCGGTGGCAGCCTGGGTGTGAGCGCGAGAAGACAAAGGGGTGACACGGCGCTGACCTCGTGCTTCGTCACCCGCTTCGATACGATACTGAACTCCCGTCCAAGCACGAAACTGGAAAGGGCGATAAGGAGCAGGCCAAAGACGAGGAGTGGCACTGTGATCAACCAGCTGAGGGTAGATCTAGGGGTTATCTCACGTAGCCTACCGTTGTGATCACCGTTGTGTGAAGGTATCGTCGTTGAGAGAAAACCACGAACAAACGTCAGTGGACTGAGCACGGTTGATACATGAGGGAAAGCAGGATCCAACTGACAGGGATGAATCTAGGAACAAGAAACTAGAAGCTAGCGAGTGAATCAAAGAGAAATGGAAAGGGCAAAATTACTACCAGGCAACTGTAGTTATCGACTGTCAGACACGTGTGGGATAGCAGAGGAATTCAACGTCCAGCTGGACAAGCTTGCAGTAAACTGGGACGAATCTCCGTCAGAGTAAATGAATGTCTGGAGAGTGTTGTCCCATATCGCTCGCTCTGCAAAGTGCCTGTGCGAATGAATTTAGTTTGGAGCGACACGTATGGTCGACAATGACATACAGGAGTGTACTGGACACAGTGGGTAACATTACAATGAAGAAGCTGAGAGCGAGAAGTACATAGTGCGACTGTCGAATGAAAAGCCAAGTGACCTCGATAGTTCTTTCATAGCAAATGGAGTAAAAATCAAGACCGAGGGAAATACGGTCTGTCGACGTGCTTACAGAATGATAGTGCGGTTGTATCTGAAAGACCGAAAGACGCAGGAGGCGGAATATTCGAAGGATAGAAAACCGGAATAGAACAGACTGGATGGATCATAGAAGCTGGGATGTTTAATGAAACAGGGTTGAAAAGCGTACGGTGTCTTGCTGTAGCATTATTTCGATGTAGCAAGGCGGGATGGCAGCATCAATAATCCCGCAGAGTTCCATTCGTGTATGAGAGATAAGGAAGCAAAACGAGAGAATGCTACTACGCACAAAAAACCCATTTGGCGAGCGTTATCCATGACGAACTCCAGGCGAAGAGCCAAGCGCAGTGTTCGACAGTGAACAAAGACACTAGACCAGTTTCCACTCCAAATCATACGCGAGGAGAAATAGAATGGAAGCTCGGGACCATCTCTAGGATAGTCACGACCACGGGAGGGATGATGAGGGTTGTCAAGGCGAAGTGTAGGGGGAAAGCAGAGGATGAGGGAGGTCACTTGAGAAGCTCACAGGCCGCGTGTTTTCTGTCCAACCTGATGATGTTCGGGAAACATCTGGAGTTTGGGAATACATCATCAACATTCCGCGGGGAATGTGGTCGTATATCTTCAGTCTGAAATAAAGTGGCCAAGAGTGATATCCGGGTGAGCGGTATGAGACATACGCCAAAGTCCCTTGATTACTTGAAAAAATTAGAAAGGTTACAATCTCGTAGTCTAAGGCAGCACGCAATCAAGCAAGACTTAGAACTGAGCAGGTTTTCGAAAGGCTATTCAGTGTTCACTACCCACCGGGGGGGTGTTTGGTAGAGACAACGCGTAAGGAAAGTATTTCCCATAACTAAGGTTTTGGATCCATGCCAACCATATTATTCGCCAGACCTGAACTTTGGAATATCCTGAGCTTTGAAACACTGCTTTTTCCGAAGCGGTGTGCCGCTCGATACTTCATTCGATTTTCTGACTTTCCACCTACTCCGCTGTCCCGTTCGGTGCGTTACAACGATCTTCGCTGGATTTATATCTGGCCATTACTTCAGTTTGGTGAATACTTAAAATGGCTGAAGCGCAGCAGCTTCTTCCGGCGTTTGTTTCGCTCGACTGTAACGTTTGCGAAAAACAACCGTGAAACAAGGTGAGGCTATTGCTCAAGATCGTCGAGTGTCTGTTTCCTAAAAGGCATTAGGAACTCCATAATACAGTCCAAGATGAGCGACTTCCCACCAGCATCGATACCACCCGAGACGAGCGCAGAGGTGACCACGCGTAGTTATCAACAAGAGATGCTCGATGCTAGTTTAGTCGAAAACATCGTCATCGCCCAAGACACTGGATCGGGAAAAACTCTTGTTGCGGTCTTGCGTATCAAGATCGAGTGTGAACGAGAGCCTCACAAGGTGATAATATTTCTCTACTTTGAACTGCGGCTTATCGACAGCCATAAAGGTCTCGTGGTTCATTGCACCGACCGTGGCACTCTGTGAGCAGCAACATAATGTGATCCAGAAGGCGGTCGGATCCGTAGGACTCATTCATGGTGGTCTGGAGCCGAAACAGTGGACTGACCCAAACTTGTGGAAGAATGTCCTCAGAAAAAATCGTGTCATAGTCTCTACCCCCCAGGTTCTACTGGACGCTCTCAGCCACGGATACGTGAATCTAGGCCAAGAGATTAGCCTCCTCATCTTTGACGAGGCCCACCATGCGAATGACGACCATCCAATGAATTGTATCATGCGTAACTTTTACTTTAATCTCCCTATCCGACAATCCACTAGCGCCAACAGCCATGGGCCTGTCAGGGAGGAAAGGCCAATGATCCTTGGCCTGACTGCCAGCCCCATGTTTGGTGGCGATGCCGCTGTGGCATTTAGGTGGATATCAGACTCTATTAGACAATTCAGCCGCTCGTTCTAATGGTGCTTGCTAGAACGCTAGAAATAAACCTAGACAGTGTCATTCGTAGGCCTAGGCAACACCGTGATCAACTCGAAGCATATGTTCATCGACCAGTGTTCAGGCACATGCTGTATAACATTCCATGGGAGTACAATACTTGTTACCTGGCTTCGGAGAACGTCCAGGCAGTCAAACAAGTGGCAGACTCAATGGATATCCAGAAGGACCCATATGTTCTCTCCCTTCGCAAGAGCCTAGCAAAGTTACCTCCAGGACACGAGAAGACACGTCTCGATCAAAAACTGTCCAAAACGATACTGAAGAAAAGTTCATATACACACAAAGGGATCAAAGATCTTTTCAACACCGCTCATGATATCTGCTACGACCTTGGCCCATGGGCAGCGGACTGGTACATTCAACGTGTTGTAGAGATGGCCCTTGAGAATGCACCACCGAATAGCGGTATCCCGACTGCTTGGCAAAGCAAGGAAAAAGCTTATCTCATTAGTCACCTCAAGAGGATCAATATTACTCCGGTCTCCTACGATCCTCAATCCATTGAAAACGGTGTCTCAGACAAGCTCCGAATCCTCATTCGGACGCTAGAGGAAGAGAAGGAATGGGCCGAATCCATTAATGAAGCATATAGTGGAATCGTGTTTGTCACCCGGAGGGATGCAGTACTCGCACTGGCTGCAATTCTTGAAAAACATCCTCGAACGAGAGATCGTGGGTCGTTCAGAGTTGGTTGCCTTATTGGTTCCTCTGAGAGCTCCTATCGCACTGCTTTCCTGGATATCACCCGAAAGATGCTTCGCCAGCCACAAGCTGATACGCTGGATGACTTTAAGTCAGGAGAAAAGAATCTCATCATTGCAACGGCAGTCGCAGAGGAAGGCCTAGATATCCAAGCATGTGGAAACGTCATTCGTTGGGACGTCCCAAACAATATGGCAAGTTGGGTGCAGAGTCGGGGGCGCGCGAGGAGGAAACAGAGCACATTTGTCCTCATGTTCGAGTGTGGGGGCGTCGATAACGATCGTATCGCGCAGTTTGAGCAGTTGGAGAGGAACATGGTGGCTCAATACGACGCTGAGCGAAAAGCCATTAGGAGACCTCCACCGTTACCCTCGGAAACTGATAACGAATTTGAGCATTGCGAATTCAAAGTTGAATCGACGGGGTAAGCCGTGGACATTGGCAGAGTCTGTTTGTTCATGCTCATGTCGGCTCTTTATCCTTCAGAGCGTTGCTAACTCTCCAGGCAGCCGTTTCACATCTCAACCATTTTTGCTCTGTCCTCCCGAATTCAAGGCACTCTAACCATGTCGCCCTCTATGACATCGATCCTCCGGATTTGCCCGAAGGATGGCACGCTTTTGATGATGAACAGCGAGGCTTGCAAGCATACCAGGGGCCTTACGGCTGCATGCTGACCTTGCCGAAAGCCATTCCACCCGAGCTTCGTGTCTACACGGTCGAGCGAAAGTACCCTACGAAGCGATCCGCATACCAGCACATTGCGTTCAAAGCCTATGTAGAGCTGTACAAAGCTGGCCTACTCAACGATCACCTCTTGCCCCTGACGAGCGTCATCGAACCGCAACTGGAAGAGGAAGTGAAAAATATGTTGAAGGACATCGAGAAGCGTGGCGGCACGGCTTCTGTGACGAGCCAGCTTAATCCGTGGTTGCCGTCGAGCGATGAGCAGCGCTGGTGGTCAACGGATATCAGTGTTGAAGGCCTCCCTTCATTGACCCTCTTGACGCGCGTCGAGATTCCAGCGTTCGATGCGGACGAGCTGCCAGTTTTGTATCACCCACGGCGGGGTAAAACCAGGGTCCAACTTGGTACGACGAAAGTGGTCCACTTGTCCCAAGCAGACCTGACGATAGCCAAGTTGTGTACCCGGAGGCTATTTTGGAGTCTTTACGGTGCACGGTTGGAGTGGTCGCAGCTCAACTTTGCTTACCTGTTTGTCATCGACGCAGATCCAGACGCCAACACGTGGAAGCCCCGGCGTAATTGGGCAATGAGGATGGATGAGTTTGCGAATTCGCAGAGAGTTCACACTGTCAATGCGGAGGCGTTCGTTGCAGAAAATGGATATCCGACCGACCTCACGTGGATTCGTAATGGCCGGTCCTTTGGAAATCTCCATCGTTTCGTTGGTTGGCATTACGAGAGGCTTACGGAGGAAGAAGAGGCAGAGATATGCGGTCGCGCGATGTACTCGCGATTTGAAGAAGTTCAAGTGACATACCCCCTGCTTATCGTTGAGTCTATTCTACCGAGATCCAATTTCCTGCTTCCGCTTCCGGTCTCCAACGCGACTGCGAAACCACTCCTTCTCCTCGCCAAGTATTCCTACTTTGAGCTTCTTTCTCCAGCAGAGTGTGAATATTCACAATTCATTCCATCGATTCTTCGTCATCTCGAAACGGCTATGACTATCAGGTCCTTCAGAGATACCCTCTTCCCCCGCTCCCCTCTCGCAGACATACCCTCTACCCTTGTCACCACTGCAATGACAGCCCCTGTGGCCGAGGATCCAACCAATTACCAACGTCTCGAGACGCTTGGAGACGCCGTGCTCAAGTTCATCGTCGCCATGAACCTGATGGCTACCTATCCATCGTGGCATGAAGGTTATCTAACCAGGCGTAAAGACCACGCTGTGGCCAACTCTCGTCTTGCCAAAGAGGCTGTTCGATGCGCTATATTTAAGTGGATCATCCGCACCCGTTTCTCCCCCAGGAGATTCAAACCATTATACCTTTCTATGTCAGCAGAACCCATCGTTACGCCGGAGGATCTCCTCGAAGATACCAACGATGAGCCCGTAGTCGGAGGCAAGACACGTAAGGAGATTGAAGAATTGTCGACTAAAATGTTGGCAGATGTCGTAGAGTCTCTGATCGGTGCCGCGTACATCCACGGGGGATTCGATCTCGGCGTGTCGTGTGCCCGGCTATTCGGTCTAGGACTCGAATTGCACACGCTCCCGAAATGTGTAGAAGATGCATTGTCCCGCATTGAGCACGCCGACGAGGCGTCAACACAATTGAACAATGTGGAACACATGTTGGAATATACATTTCGACGAAAGCTGTTACTCGTCGAGTCGCTCACCCACGCGAGCTACCAGTATGACGATCGGACGGTGTCCTACGAGCGCATGGAGTTTCTGGGGGACGCTCTTCTTGACATGATCGTCGTCGACATTCTGTACAACTATCCGGGTAAAACCTATTCTCCGCACGACATGCACATTCGCAAGTCCGCCGTGGTGAACACACACTATCTTGCATACATCTGCCTTCGAAGCTCGCTCGACGTCGACGCGAGCATGCCTGGTGTAGGTCCACAGGGAAAGATCATCATGCAGCATAAGACGAACA
>JBBPKE010000610.1:0-15407 GCA_038089095.1 Tylopilus orsonianus | reverse complement strand
GCCCTCCACTGCCAGCGCGCTGAAAATCCTGGACCCTGCCAGTGCACGGCCATTGAAGCCCCACCCGGGCGGCCGGATCGTTTGCGTAAGACGGCGACACGTTTCCGTAAGGAGCCTGTGTTGATCTTTTTCCGCATTCGTGCTAGCATGTCCATTTTCGACACGCCCTCTCTGACCTTATCCGCCGATCTTCTCGTCCCCTCTTGGGGCAAATCCATCCCCAATCCGGTCCCTCCCTCCGTGGACATAAGCCACCCCTTATCAGGGGCGCGAATCCCCCCCCCTTCCCTCTGTCACCGCGCAGCACGGACCTTGCGCACGCCCACACACACACACCCGCCCGGCCAACCCATGCCCGTATGTCTTGGGATTTGCGCTCGCCTCCATTTGGATCGCCGCGCTGTTTGGCCCCGTCCATGATCGATATCTGTATCTATATATAGTCTTGGTTTTACGCGCGTGGGAACGGAATCCCAGATCAAGATCGACACGAGAATCGTGTGTTCGTCCGTGTCCGTCGAGCAACGAGGCGACCCAACGGTAATGAACACGAGAACCGTCCCATCCCCAAACTCGGGATCGTACGTCCTCCCCGGCATGCACCGAAACGAA
Organism: Tylopilus orsonianus; assembly: GCA_038089095.1. Taxonomy (NCBI): domain Eukaryota; kingdom Fungi; phylum Basidiomycota; class Agaricomycetes; order Boletales; family Boletaceae; genus Tylopilus; species Tylopilus orsonianus. The sequence continues at coordinate 14,795 of JBBPKE010000610.1, read as the reverse complement.
CGACAAGCCAGCCAACATCAAGATGCGCTGGCACCCCACGCCCACCATCCCAGGAACACCTCTCCTTTTCGGCTCCGCACAGCCAGCCTGTGTGGCCCACCCTCCCTGGTCCCTACCTCCGACGTGCGGTGGGAGCTGCCCTCCACCTTCTTTTACGCACGCGCTTCCCCCCTCCGATCGACTCATCCCGCATTCGCATCGCAACTGAATGCCCCTCCATCCATCCCGTCCCCGATCCATGTACAATGGCGACGTGCGCCCACACCCCAACGGGCTGATCCCACCCACCGCCTCCCTCCCCATCTCTTCGTCCACCGATCTTGACGGCGCACATCGACATCGCCCACGCTCCGCGGCCCTCGCCCACCACACGGACGATTCGCCCGCATCCCACCGATCGATACACTCCAAATCTACCCCGAGGAGGTCGCGCACGATGCACGATGCGCCACGGTGCGCCGTGTGCATGTATACATCCCCGCGCCGTGCGTGTTGGACGCATGTGTTCTCTCGGACGGTGGGATCGCCTCGGGATGTGCTGTCTGGCCGCTGGTACGTCGATGCGCGCGCAGCGCCACGTCCTGTGGTTCTCTCGGGCCGGTCGGCTGCATAACGACGACGCGGGCTGACACGCCGTCGGTGGTGGATGCGATGGCGGTGTACACGAAAAACAGGAACGGACGAGCGTCGGTGCGTTCACGGGTCCGTCCCGTCACCGATGTCGGCGAAGCGCGCGTGGGACCCAGGCGTGATGGACGGGCTCGACCGCTGTCGTGGCGCGGGGCAATGCACGGTCGTGTTATTTTTACGCTTACCCTCTTTTATTTTCACGCCATGTCCTGGGTGTTGTTGTCTGTTCTCTGCAATCAGACAGTAACATCAATGGCCACGGGATCATCGAGGGAACGTACCAGTGCACGGACATTGATTTCGCTAGCGTCTATACGCCGTCTCGGCGAGCTGCCTAAAATGAAGAGAGATCCGGAAGTGGTGTAGACACCGTACGACTAATTGTGTCCCGGGGCCCACGATCTACTTTTGGATCAGCGATCGGCTTTTTCGGAAGGAGTTTTTTACAATGTCGATACCCATAGATGGCATACACTGTCCGATAGGCCCTCTTTATGCCGTAGCACGATGCCGGGACGTGATGACTACACGATGATGAACTCGCATCATCGTGGCGCCCCGATCATGATAGGACGATAGGAGGGCTGTGACGATAACGTGTCCGTCACTTTGCGCGCGGCGCAATACAAAAACGAAAGCGGATTGACAAGCAAGGCGACTGCCTTTTTCGGATACACGGTCATTTTAGAAATGGCGCGAGACGGTGTTTGCCGACGTGCGGCACCAGTGTCGTGATACCAACATACGATATACATAAAAAATAAAAAGAAAAGAAAACGGATTAGGTGCCCCAGACGGCTTCTGCGTCGACTTCGCGAGGGCCTTGACGTTCCTGTTGTGGTGCGTGACGTGGTGGCGTCGGTGATGTTTGCCCATGTCGTTCCTGGCGGGTGGATTGGACGGGCATGATGCGTTCGACGTCGTCTGCTGGCAACACGATGCGACCATGTCGACGTGAAGACCAGTGATCGTAGACGAGCGCCATTATCAACGTGAGAGGGTGAAGGACGGTGAATAGCACTTCAGGAATCTATACACCTATCAGCGGCGTTCGTGCAGCGGCAAAAAAAAAATAAAAAATAAAAACAAGGAGAGGACGACGCACAAAAACAGGGGCAGGTTTCGGCGGTGCTGTCCAGATACTGATGCAGATCCATGTTGCCGCGATGGCCCAGATAACGTCGCGCCGCAATAGGATGACGACGACGCTGACAAGGTTGGCAGCCATGACGACGGCGAAACCGGGCCAGGGATGGCGGACGTAGTCTTCTGGGTAGTCAGGGGAGTACGAAAGACCGAGGTTAATGCTAACAAAAAAAAAAGGGGGATGTCAGGCTGAATCGCTAGGCGGGACCGAACAACGCACAAGAGCGAGTAGGGAAACAGGAGGGACAGAGGGAGGATCATGAAGAAGCGGAGAGGCGCATGGATGAGGGCCATGTCAAAGGGGCGGCTGTAGGTCGGGGCATGGTAGACGAGGAGAGCAACGTTGGAGTAAACGAGCAAGAGGACGATGATACCGAGCAGGATCGTCGAGACGATAAAGATTCGCAGGACCTAGAGGAGGAGATTCAGGATAACAGGTGTGAACAGAGGAATGATCTTACCCATGTGATGGCCCATAGAGCCATGGCCCAGTTTGCAAACACCAAAGAGAAACCAACGCCCTTGACGAGGGCCTTCTGCGCGCAACGTTAGCGGAAAAAAATATCAGCACGAGGCAAGCCACCTTTGTGTCTTGGTCCCTAACAAAGACGAGCAAGAGACAGTAGCCGATCTGGAAGAGGTAGATAAGGATGACGTAGACGGAGAGCCATGCGGGGTTGGGCGAGATCGAAGCGGGATAGAGCTGGATGATGCCCACTAGACGGCGGTCATGATCGTCGGAAAGAAATAAAAGGATATACATACGGATGGACGGTTTGACGATGGTAGAACATACGAACGCGGAGGCGATGTTGATCAGGAGCGACAGCGGTGTCAGCACTTGCAGGCTGCAGACCGAGTCAGCCTACAAAAGACAAGGCGGAGCCGAGACGGACCGGACGAGCGTCAAAAACTCCTGCACTACGGGGCTCAGCACGTCCACCTCCATGTCGCTGCCAGGGCTGCAGAGGGCGGCTGCGGTGGGGAGGTGACATCATAGGAGGCGGGTACAAGCAGGTCAAAACAACGCTGGCCAGATCACGTGCCCTGCCTGCAAAGCCAACAGCGGCGACGATGACGACGAAGCGTGCGTCTGTGCCCGCCGCGCTACACGCGGAGCTGACCGAGTACACCAACCTCGTCCGGGTTCTGCGCACGTGCAGGACACTCAACCTCACCACGCAGCTTCTCCAACACAGGGAGGACCCCGACGGGTGGACATCCTGGCCACTCCTCGACTGCCCCGTCCCAGAATGGTCCCTCGAAGACGAGGTGCAGCACCTCGCCGACGCCGTCGTGCGACAGCTGCGCGGCAAGTGCGCGTCTGAATCGGAGTCGGAGTCGGATCTTGAAGGGCTCACCCCCGCAGCAACGAGGCGTCTCGTCCTCCACGCCGGCGCGGTGCTCGTCCACATTTTGAACCTCATGGCGGATCAGAGGCCCTCGGCCCCGGGGAGCATGCAGAACAGGCTCTGGCCGATGAACTGGGAGGACGTCATCAGCCTCCTGGCCGTCAGCGGCGTCCTCGATCCATCGTACGTCTCCCTCGCCACTCCCGTTCGGTTCTCATCGCGATGCGCAGCATCATCGCGCGCGCAGAAAAGCGTCTCGAGCGCATATACGGACCTTCGCACACGAGAGGTATGCCGCCCCCGATCAACTTCCAGACGCAGCATGCTCACCGCGTTCGTCGTATAGCCATGGAGAGACTTGAAACGGCCACTTCGGCCAAGGCGCGATTCGCACATTTGGTGTCTGTTCAGGAGGATCAGTTGTTTGCTCCTCCTGTGCTCCGCCCCCGACCGCGTCGGAATAGCGCTCAAGGTAACTATCCACCCCATTTGGTTCTGCCGTCTGAAAAGGCCATTTTTAACCATCTTTGTAGATTGCCAGCACAAGAGAGGGATCAAATCCCGCGCCATCATTGATACAGAAACGGATTCAGACAAGGTCGATACCTGACAAAGATCTCCCACCCTCACTGCACCTCACGAACGTCTTTTTTCCCATATACCGCTCCGTAATAAACCACGCCCGCCTGTATTTTTGACCTGACACTGGTTCCGTCACGCTTACATCGCGCCCATCACTCTGTTTTGCCCCGCACTTGGACCGCCGCGGCGATACTCGTCTAGATGCCGAAGCATTCTTCACACCCTCGAGAATGGATCACCCGACATGATGCAGTCCGTGTTCCGGTGCACGATCAAGATTTTTTTTCTGCAGTGACATCGTCTTTGAATCCATTTCCTTTCCCGTATCTCCACAGCGTTGTGGGCCTGGAGACGCACTCGAACAGGGATCAACGCTCGGAAACCCTGTTTTGGACCGCAGCTCATTTAACCGTAGCGTGAGACCCACGTGCGGGTGGGCTGACTTATGCGATGGGTGCCTAGATTGCACAGTTTGGTGCAGGCCTATCTTTTGTCCTCGACCTCTTCACCACTCTTGCATGACATCACACTGCACCGTCGCTGAGAGCCACTAACGGGGATTCAACCATGAACCAGCGCAGCTACCTATGGATTTCGTGTTCCAGAGGAACATCTCGGCCCTTCATATTTGGTCTTCTGCCTACACCCTGGCCATGCGTCACACCAGAGCGCTTGATATGTTGGCTGAGCCAGCGCAGCTTCTGTACATTACGCTTTCCGGGCTAGGTCCAGAAGAGTGCCTGCACACTATTCCCCTTGCACCCTCGCAGGACATCTCACTGTATCGTTGCCGAGGGCACTCGTTTGGATCGTACTTTGATTTGCTTGGCGCGACGCATAATTGCCTATCATCCATGGGAGAACCGGTGAAGAGCTGTGTGCGATCGGGTCGAAAAAGATTTCCTCTGGCGTCGCAGCTGGCAGCAATAGAGGACGGTCAAACCGCCGCAGCTATGGCATGGGACGAAGCATGTCACACTTCACTGATCGGATACCTATGCGTGCCTGGATCTGGTATTGGGAGCGTCCTTATCACCTCCATCCCCATCATCACACGGCGTCACCACTGAGACTCACTAATTTGAAGACACGACTGCCCTAGAGATATGGAAGAAAGCGCACATTGCACATGGAATCAGATTATTGATCCTTACCAATACTGAGGTTGCGTCACCCAGAAGAGCATTGTCCATCCGATTCTCGATTCCCCCTTTGCATGGCATCATACTTCCTGTCGCTGAGAGCCACTGGCTGCAGTGAAACCTTGGTTTTACCCGGTACCTATTCATCAGCACTAGTGTATGGCACTTGATCCCCGTTCCCTATGGAGATGTGAAAATTGATGTATGGTCGAATGGAGCAAGAATGTCAAAACCTGCTCTGTTACCATTGTCGTCAAGAATAATCGAGGACCGAACCTCTGCAGCTGCGCATTCGGAGTGAAGCACACTTCATGCATTTGCACCATGGCCCGACCGCGTGCTTAGACTGCGCAACTTTGAGGTTCAGAACGCCATCTATCACACTTTATTTTCCTCCCATGATTGTCACATCACATCATGGAGGTCCAGTTAAATGAAGTGCATATCACACATGCTGAAGAAGGGTATCCAAGTCGCAAGTCAAAGCATTATCCCCTATCACCTCCGATCTTTAGCAATTAAAGTCGAATGTTGTTTCTGCATGACGCCGGCATGACAAAGCTGGTTAACAATACTTGATCTCCGTCCCCTACGGGGAAATGGACGAAAAGCGGTATACGATCGAATCGGGCAAGATTGTCACGAAACCCTGGCATCGTCACTTGGAGAAACCGAAAAGGGATCAACCTCCGTAGTCGATTGTCGAATGAGCCACAAGCACTGATACATTTGGAATATACAATTTGAAGCATCTGTCCATTTCACTCTTGCAGGATATCACACCGCATTGTCGTTGGGGACCCTGATAAAGGTGAAACCTTGTTTTGTTTGCATGACCCCGGTATACTGATATTTATCTAGTTTTTGATCCCCGTTCTCTACAACAATATAACTGTCATGCAATTAAATCAATCCGAGGGCTCTACCCGTGATGATCGGATGGATGCAACTCATCAGTCAGCTGCTCGGCTTGACTCTGATCTCGAACGCAATGGTAGGAGTCTAGGGTCGTCCGAGAATGTCCACCCGGTGCCGCGAGCCGACGAACGCTTGTGCACGTCCGCAATGCCCCTGTCTGGTCGGGGTACCAAGCACTCCGACGGGCGCCCTCGCCCTCGCATGTCTCAAAACGTCTACCTGCGCACCGCAAGCCGACGAGTGCTCCTCTACTTCTCGACATAGTCTATACTCGGACTAAGCGCCATTGCGCTCGTTGCCTGACGTATCCCGTTTGTGGATGTTTGGTTCTGCTGTGCGACGGCGCCCGTGAGTAACCGCAGTCTAGGTTACTCCCCAAACCGACAGGTGCTGGTCACTCTAAAACATCCGCATATGCATCCTCTGCCTCGGCAGCGTTGCCGGCGCTTAGTTTCTGGCGTGCACCGCGTCCGGAACTGCACTCGCCATTGCAGGTTGGGAACGTCTACCAAAACGACGTGTTGCTGTGTCTATGGTTCCATGGCCCCCTTTTTTTCACTGCACAGGGCGGTGTTAGGCGTGCCTGGCTCTGCTTTGAAATATAGATCTTCCGCGAAGGAACTGCAATAGACAAAGTTGGGGAAGTGGTGTTTACTGCTTGTCTTGATGTATTTGTCGGGCCTCGACCAGTCTCTGTGGGCTTCTTGGCTTATCTGCCTCTGGCCCCTGCATCCGACCTTGAAACCTGCCGTCACAAGAACACCGCCCATAAGTTTGACTCGGTACATCGTCGCCGACATAGGACGACTTTCCCTGTATGGGATACAGTTTACGCAGCTACGGCGTCGGTCTAGACGAAAAATATCGATACCCCAGAAAATTCGCAAATCCGGCATATCCCCGGTGCCTTAACGTGTGCGTGATTGATCAGCGAAGCGGAACCTTTTTTTCTTTGTCTCCATTTTGCTCGCGGCTAACAATGACATTTGCAACGATCCGACCGCAATATGTCCTTGTCATATGGTACGTCTTCGAACAAAAGACGACGGGGTCCTTATCATGACATCGTCGCTTCATCACGTTGGAAAGGAGGACAATCGAAGTATCGTCCGAGTCGTCGTGCGCTGTGGATCACACATTACACAATCCGTATACGTGACCCGTGCGGGCGGTCGTATATCTAGGCACCGGCGTGCCTCGAGGATTGGCATTTCCGGCCAGGTTCGACCGTACAGACTTTTCCGGGCGTGATCGTCTCTGAGCGGGGTCACCTGGGCAAGGCCGATCCACAATGCTGGTGGTGCAGATGACCACGTTTGTGAGAACGCCTATGTTTGATCGACACTGCCTGTAGGGACAGTGGCGCAGTGGCGAGAAACGTGTGCAGACTCCACTTGTGCCGGGGTTGTGCGATACACCCATCGATCACTGCTCAGCGGTCTGCGTCCGAAGTATACACTCCATCCATCACGTGGATCACGACATGCAGGACGTTCCGACAATCGCGACGGCCAGTTGAGGCCGTGGTGGTTATATGAGGTGGCATGGAGCTGCTCCGCCACTGATGCTAGAGGGACGTTATCGGTCATTGGCGAGGATGGGGATTGGGAGGCCTGATAGCAAGAATCGACCTTGCCAGTTTGGAACGTCGAAATAGGTACCGCATTGGACTTGCTCGATTGGGGGACGTCCGAGGGCAGCGAATATGAGGCGTGCGTACGCGATCGATCCGGGGGACGGCAGGGTCTCGGGATGCTGTCCACACACGCCCGTGCCAATTGATTGGTCCCATTCATGGCGAAGTCAACATCGCGACCATGATTGGATGCAGACGTGTCCTGGAATCGATTTGGCCTGTCGGGCCTCGAATCTATTGGCCGCCGCATCGGCATTACAGGCACGCTGTCACCCGGATCAAGGGGAGGGCCGTTTCGAGAGCAGACACGGCCTGTTTGGGACAGGATGTTGGAACGCGGTGCGGCACTGCGGCACGGTCAGTAACGGTACAGTAAGCAGTAGTCAGCGCTGTGGGGGGGAAACACGCTGTCATTGAGAGTTCGTTCATCGATAAGCCTATTCGAGATTGGTATGACAGCATCGTGACATGTCTGTGTTTCGAGGATGTTGGACGAACAGCTTGGAACGTGGCGTGCTGCTAGAAAGAGATGGTCAGGTACATGGAGGCGGGATAAGCGCTGCGGGGCTGCGGGGCTGCGGGGCTACGGGGCTGTAACACTGCACGGTAGGATAGGCGCCGCCTTAACCGAACTGCTGTATTATCGGATACCAGTGAGAGGGCCCAGGACTGGTAAACAGTGTACGCGTTGCACGGTCCTCTCCCCCCTGGTCTCTGATAGACCACGCCTGCGGTCTCGCCCACGTCCGCATGGTGCCGGTGTCACCGCTGACGTGGGCGTTGGGCTCGCATAGGAATATGTACACACGACATGCCAAGGGCGCAGCGTGTCAGTACCCATTGCCGCACCTCACCCAACGCGTCCTCAACCACCCCGATCGGACTATCTGGGTCCTCCACGCCGCCTGCTCTCGCCGAGGTGCGCGCGGAGCGGGGACACGGGCCCGATCCGCGTCTCGTTCACTGGCAACCAGCGGGGGCTCGGTCCGACGTGTTGCCTTTGTATCGCTGCATCTTGTATGAAGTATGAGGTCAGACAGGACCGCAGGTCGTGCCAGATTGGTGGAGATGTGTGAGGAACGGGTACCGAGGCGAGCGGGTATGGGTAGGGGTATGGGTATGGGTAGGGATCGGGACTGGTCGTCGTGTAGGATGGTTTCGAAGCGGACGCAGAAGCGCGATACTGCGACGCACTTGTTGAGCTTGGCCTTGGGGAGTGAGAAAAGAAGAATTCCGAGGTCTACGGTCGCTCAAGCTTGGGTATGTACATGGGTGCTCGAGCCTCGAGTGCGGCGGTGATGACACCGAGGCAGATGGTGCAGGACGGTTGATCGATATCGCTGATCGTTCGGGTCGGGAAAGACCACCTGCCCTGACCTTTCCGAAGTTCGCCTGGGATCAGTGGCAATTTCGACGTTTACTGGGCACGACTCCAAGCACGCTACTACCAGGCGAGCATAGTCCCATCGCAGTGCGGAATGTAACCAGGAAATGCAGCCATTGGCAATGAAGATGTGAAGACTCGAACCCGCAGATGTGCCAAGCCTTTGACACCTACGACCAAGTCAAATTCTATCTGTGCTCATCAGTGAAGGTGTTAATGCGGCGTACAGAAGCTGGGTTATCTCTCTCAGGAAATAGATAGGTATCTTTTTGTCACTGTGGACACAGATCGATGTCTCTGGGTCTTATACTGATCTCTAGTACGTCGCAGCGCAACTTTCCTCGAGTGGTAGCAAATGCACACATAACGTAAACGAACCGGAACACATGGCAACCCTGCTGGTGGGAAGTAGAGTTCACTGGCCCTAGCGCCGACCAACTTCCTGTGCAGAAAGCGCGCAACAGCCGCTGCTCCTGCGTTGGCACCTACCGTCAAGCGACTATCCAAAGCACTGTCTAGAGTGTTTACTTCCACCCCATTTGACTCATAATATCGTTTGGCGACACGAAGCTCAGCAGCTCAGAATGCAAGGTCGTGAAGAACTGGTGTGTCTGTCCTGAAACTAGTTACCTGCGATCCCGCACCCAATTTGAATCTTTTCTTCATTTTTGTCAGTGGAAATCTATGAAGGAACAACAGGTCGAGGTTAATCAGCGCGCGCTGATTGACAAAGTATTGGCACGTTACTCTGGGGAGTTCACTTGTAAGAAACCTACCTTCAATGCTTGCTTCTTGCCTCAACACTGTACTTTCATCAGTGTTTCGAGAACTTCTTCAGAACTCCGACGATGCCAAGTCAACTGCGGTCGAAATTCGGCTTGAGACCGCAGAATACTTGGATCGGAGAGCCCGAAAGGAAGAATGTCTCGATGTACCCAAGCTTCCAGATTTGAAGTCTGTCAATGTAATGATGTTTCGTCCCTTCCATGTTTATTCCGCTTTGTTGATCTCCCTAAAAGGTTAAGCAATGGACGTTCAAAAATAACGGGAAACCATTCGGGGCGAAAGATTGGGAGCGACTACCGAGAATTGGTGCGCACTATTCTACCTTGTCGTCACGTTATTCATATCCCCTCTCCTCTCCCAGCTGAGGGTAATCCTGACCCGAAGAAGATTGGCGCCTTCGGTGTTGGTGCGTACAATTCTTTTCGCACTTTCGAAATGCTGCATCGGGTTTTTCGCAGGCTTTTATAGCATATTTTCTGTGACTGAAAGTCCAAGCGTATCTTCTGGAGGTGAGATGTCATCTTTTTCGCGCTCGTTTGGGTCCTCATGTCATTATAGGGCACAGGATGGAATTTTACTGGAAGGACCGTGGGGATCAGGTACTCAAGTCGCTGTTCGGAAGGACTTACTTTCTCATCCTGACGTTTAGCTGTACGTTCGCCGTGGTGATCTCTCTCCGAGAGAGGCTCCGGATCGATGGACGACATTCGAGATGCCCTTGCGCGAAGACCATATGCCCCCAGCTTTCGATTTCTTGCGATTCCTAGTATCTTCAATTACGTTCATGGTCAATTTGAAGAACGTTAAGGTGTTCGTTGACGAACATTGCATTGGACACATCAGTAAAGAATCAGACGCTGTTCAATCGCCAGGCGCCGTTCCAGAGATTGACATTCCTGCAGCGTTGGATTGCTCCAGCCCACAGAAGATTATGAAGGTGGAAGGGATCCGACGCTCTCGTGAGTATGACTTGTACACATTGTTCTGGCGCGAGTGACCTCATTCAACTAGCCATAACGATCAAGGCGGCGGTCATGCATGCTGTATATGCTACGGGGTCATTCACATCTTTGTGTCAGGAAGATCCCGAGCCTTGCGATGAGGAAAACCGTTCGCTTTCCACTCAATCCCTACTCCAGGTAGACCCACAGCAACCGGTGGATCCCATGCACTTGTACGAAACGACAGTTGGTCTTACTGTATTCACTGCGGAGGTGAAAGTTGAGCTCAATAAGAAGCTTGAAACGGAGTTACTCCGCACCACAAAGAAGTCGCCACCGCCGCACCTCCAGTACAGCCTGATCTATGTGAGTGCTTGAATAAGCCACCCATTTCTTTCACGTTCTTGATATCAGATATGTAGACTGGGAAGGACGAATATGATCGGAGCCTCGGTGGCCAAAACGACCAACCACGTGAATGCCGCTCCATATTCGAAGGGCTGCGTGCCGACTTGGATGGGTCGGTGATCTCAATTTCCACCACGATCACTTTGGCTAACGTATACCAAGGGCTACGCATACACGCTTGTTTATTGTTCGTGCACATATTGTCGTGCTGCGCTTTCTCTCAGCCTTGTTTTCAGGGTCACGCTACAGGGCAAACGACTGGAATTGGTGGTCACATGGCTTCATATTTCATTCCTACTGTTGAGCGTGAATTAATCGATTTGGTGTGAGCCGCTCTCCTTATCGTGATGTCTAACAGCTCACACTACTGTAGTGACAGGAATATTTCTGGTGAGCGCTCTTTTCCCCGAGGCGAGATGGGTATTTATTCTTGACTCTAGTCTGGAACAAGGAGCTGTTACATGTTGGAGGTTTCTTGTCCCGTGCGGTATACGACCTAGAACTCGCCAGGATTGAAGAAGAATGGGATAGAGCAACACCGTCCGGCAGCATTCAGCCACCGGCAGAACGGCATGAAGCCTTGCATGAGCAGTTTCATCACATTCTCAAATTCTTTGCTTTCCACCGCTCTACACCCTCGGAACAGGTGGCACAGTTGCTGGAGACGGCGTTCCACCAGTGCTCTTCAGACCCTTTGCGGCTTCTCTCGTCGGTTGGAGTTCGCCCTGCACCACAGATAAAAGAACATGACCCTGTCCGTGCTAAGTTCCTGAAGTACCTCCCAATGCTTCCCTACTATGTCAATAAGGAACGTTCACGTATCACTAAATCACCACATCGCTCACACAAGATATCACGCATCACGTTCCAGGATGTTCTACAGGATCTCCACAAGCATGTTCTTACTCAAGAAGAGCTAGTTGCTTGTCTTCAGTGGTGGACAAATTCGAGGGAGAGTTCACCATCCAGTACTACCAACTTGTTGGAGGCGATTACCTTCGGTTGTGCAGATGGGACGGAAATTAAGTTATCCTCGATACAATTTTTTTTCGGTTCAGAGTCTAGCAAAGCCCGTATTCCTTTGGACGGTCCATTGCCCGCATCTCTCATACCGCACGATATCACCAAGAGGTTGACTCCTGCCGATCTTATGAGCTTCAATTGGAAAGAGCTCACTATCATGGACTGGCTTCAGCACATCTCGCAACCGGACACCATGTCATCCAATCCGAAACACGACTTCACGCAATCAACCGAATGGGCTGAGCGTGTTCTAACCATCATTTCTGACGTCTGGCAGTCATCTTCGGAGCAGTTGTATCAGTTAGCAAAGGAGATATTCAAGGGCAAGAAATGTGTTCCTACTTCTCGTGGTCTCTGCCCTCCAGAGGAGTCATTCCTTCCCAGCACCGCAGATGATGGCTTGTTCCAAAATCTTAGCCTAGCGATTGTTCAATTCACTACTGGGTTAGAAACCAGTTCAAAGGGTAATATGGACGGGCTGCTTACATCCATTGGTGTTCGGAAATATGTTCCACCTCAGCTTTTGTTAGAGAGGTAAGACGACACATGATTCGATTGGACTTGTTACTAATTCGGTGCATATAGAATGGTAGCCACAGGAGATTGGAGTATATCTGATCTTATTAACTATCTTGTAAAAGCACAAAACACCCTTGACCAAGACGAATTCCAAGGGTTGAAATCTTTGAAGGCCTTCACTCAGGAAGGTGTGGAAGGAGACATGGGAAAGAGGCCACGTTATCTGGCTCAGGACCTTTATCCGCCTTTGGAGATCTTTCGTCAACTTCAATTGCCGGTCATTGACTGGGGCCAAAAGTCTAGATGGCTAAATGAATCAGAACAAGGTGAGTAGTTAACTTTGCCGGAGCACCACAAAAATAATTGTCATCTAGCCGAACTGCTCTATCGACTGGGCCTATGCCGCTATCCCCCTCTAAATACGATCATTGAACTCTGTACCAGTACTTCACCAGGAGTTGGTTCCAAAGCTTTCCAGTATTTATGTGATAACCTTCGGTCAAAATATTCAGATTACAAACAAGACAGCTTTCGGGATATTGCATTTATTCCTGCAGAAAGCACGTCTGGCACATGCCTGGCGAAGCTGGGAGATGTACGAGGCCAATCCCTCTTCAGTTGTTTTTTTCTACTAATACATCATTACAGGTATTTTTGGGTGCTTCATGGAAGACCCTTGGTTTTTCTGTTGTTCAAGATAGTTGCCGCAAGCTGGCGACCGCGATCACTGAGCTAGGCGTTCAACAACATCCACCTACGTCTACACTTCTTCAGCGATTGGAAACCGAACCACCCAACGAAGCGACGGCCCGCCAATGGTTTGAGAGTTTATCTGAGTGTATTCGAAGTGGGTGTTCTTTGCACTTTGTTTGAACGATACTTTAACACTATTATAGGCTTTTCGCAGCCGGAGTTAACCAAGCTCTCCGAGCTGCCTATCGTCCCAATTTCACCTTCCGGTGATTTTCATCGGGTGGCTCCTGCTCAATGCTACCTGAGCGCGGGAACAAGGCCAAGGGACAAGTTTTACACGGAGTTGTTCGTCTTTGTGGATTTCGGTCTCGCTGCAAATCAATTTTTGAGGGCTTGCGGCTCAAAGGATGAACCTTCTGCAGAGGATATTGTGAAGAGCTTGGTAGAAGATCCCGTACGTTTCCAACGTCTCGCGGGAGGGCATGAAACGTAGGTGTCGTTGATTCATGCTTCTACTAAACTAAGCCTTACCTGCGGGCATCAGTTTTCTGGAAGAGCTACGTGACCTCGCATCTCGGAGCCGCCGCATTTCCAATCCTACGCTGATTAAGATGATGTCCGAACCAATTTTACTCGGTATGCGTCGCAAGAAAGCCATTACGGGAGGCGAGTGGGAATATGAATACGAATTGAGGAGACCCAGGGAGATCGTCATCGTAGATGACGCGAGCACTCGCGAGTTGTTTGAAGACACTCTATTTGTGGTGCCCAAGGAAGAACTGGAAGGTATGCAAGTGTAATCGACTGCCTGTATCTGGCTGATGTCTTGAGTCAGCATTTTACGAATCCCTAGGATGCAGTCGACTGAGTAACATAGTCAATGAGAAGTACGAAGAGTTGGACGAGACGCAAAATACTACGATCTCTAGTGAGATTCGGACCCTAGTACTCGAGCGCCTCCCTCTCTTTCTTCGCGAGGTTACCCATACCAAGCTGCGAACCCCAAACTCTCAGCTTCCTAGCCCCGACAATTTTCAAGTCAGGATTTGCAAGAAACTAGTGGTGTCGAAGACCCTTACTGTCAGTAATAAGGCGATTACACGAACACAAGAAGTCTGGGCGGATGCGAAGTATCACAAGGGGCGAATTGATTTGTGGCTCGGCAACCTGAATGGCACGATGCCGGACAAGTACGAGTGAGCTGAGACAACCCTCCTTCCATTTTCATGTCCCCCGCACTCATCATGGTAAAAAGGATTGCCAAATCTCTATGTCGGCTGTTGTTTGGCACGGCCAAATCAGGAGACGCTCTTCTTCTCTCGTCGATCCTTTCTACTCCCCTGGATCTTTTGAGACGGCGGGGCTATAATGGTCTGTCCGAACGCTATCGTCATCAGCAGACAACTAACACGCCTAAACTATTTCTGTAGTTGATATGATTCCTAAGCAAGACGAGCAGCAGCCAGGGGTCCTAACGAAAGACGAGAACAACAGTAGCGGCCACTTCGCACCTGAATCGGAGACGGCAACTGTATCTGAAACAAATCATGTACCCAAGCGACCTCTCATGGAGACTGGTCTCAGTAATGCCGTTGTAGACTTCAAATCCCCTACAGATCACCATATGTCTAGTGG
>JBBPKE010000609.1:0-15429 GCA_038089095.1 Tylopilus orsonianus | reverse complement strand
ATATAGCTGCTGTATAATGGACTAGCTGTCAGGCTGGGCATTGCATCACCAGCCACTCCCTATGCCTCACTAGAGGACTTACGATAGAGTCATCCCTATGTGCAGTACTAGGTGTAAATCCAATATGCTAGACTGAGAAGTCTAGTGGGTGATAGCATGACTATATATACTACAGGAGTGCAAGCACAGACCATGCAGTGCTGCCCTATCTTAGGAAACTACCTGTAAGATGTACTACCACAAGGCCAACTGGAATGGCTCATGAGTCTACTACTCTGATATAAGGCCCTGCAACTACTCCACGAGCTTGGCCATTACTGAGGTGGTAGCATTCGCTATATGCTACTCTTGAAGGATACCATTGGACATCTTATTCACAGGTCTAAACATGGAGAGACTGCTTCAGAGATGGTAAATGTAGCAGACAAGCCACCAGGCTGGGCGTATGCATCACCAGCCACCCTTATGCCACCATAGTGGACTTAGCCAGGGCCATTAGCCTGCGGACTACTAGGACTTAGTGTATATCCCAATATCCAAGACTGGGGTCTTGGAGGGCAATTGCAGGACTACTTATATGGCCAGCACATGCGCATGGACCATCCTGTGCTACTGCTACTTATGGTAACTACCCTACAGACCCGTTGCCTCGTGTGCGAGGGCATCAGCTTATTATCTAATGTGTCCATCGTCATCAGTGCAGCTACTCCGCGGCGTCAGCCGTTGCCATGTGTGCGCCTGTGCACTACACTATGCCCCATCTATGGGCAGACTCTGTATGACCTAAGATGAGGTAAGTGAGCAGGAATACTTGCATCCTGTTAGCGAACGTCTATAGCTTTGACTACTCCTGATCCATTACTTGCCGTCGAGGCCGGATCTTCATCATCACCCTTATAGCCTGGGCAGGCATGCTTATCTTGATGTTTTTGTTACTCTAATAGGCAGAGGTAAGCTGACTCTGGTGATCGGCAACTAGAGGCCTCGTCTGTCACTCTTTTAACATGCCATTGTCGTTAGTTATCTTATGTAATGTTTTATGGTAAGGGGCTTATCGTATGCTCTCCTTTATCGGCTACTTCCATATGCTTCTTGGTTCTCCTGATCTTCTCAGCTTGTCACCACCATAGTGACTTGGGGAAGGACCCCTAAGTGTCCATCTAGACCTTGGTCATATGACCATCCTGCATTATGTTAGCACATCCTTTTACCGTGGGAAAATGGACCATAATGGCCCCATATTCATCCGCAGCATGCTTGTATGGCAGTGGCTTTGGAGAGTCTTGGATAATGTAGTGGACAAGCTGCCAGGCTGGGCGTATGCATCACCAGCCACCCTTATGCCACCATAGTGGACTTAGCCAGGGCCATTAGCCTGCGGACTACTAGGACTTAGTGTACATCCCAATATCCAAGACTGGGGTCTTGGAGGGCAATTGCAGGACTACTTATATGGCCGGCACATGCGCACGGACCATCCTGTGCTACCACTACTTATGGTAACTACCCTACAGACCCATTGCCTCATGTGTGAGGGCATCGGCTTATTATCTAATATGTCCATCGTCATCAGCACAGCTACTCCACAGCGTCAGCTGTTGCTGTATGTGCACCTGTGTGCTACAGTGGCAGTGTTGTCTAGAATTGGAAATTTGGAGATGCCCCAGGGGACTGGGCACGTATCAAAATAAAGCAGTACAAAAACAATGACAAACTGGTCGAAGACTTTAGTTGGCCAGGTTTGGAAGAGATAGAAAGGGAGTTGAGAACCCGGTTTTTAACCAGAAATCAAAGAGATTACGTGCTAAATCAATTAAAGGCATGTAAACAAGGGGCTTGAGAGTTCACCCATAACTACTTGACCTGATTCTGTGGAATCTATGACCTGGAATTCATAGAAGAAACAACAGCTGTTCGCATGCTGGAAGAAAATGTGAAAGAAGAAATAAGAAGGCAACTCTTCTATCAAGAGAAGAGAAGTTTATCCATTCACATAACATTGAAACATATCGAGGCAATTGGAGAAGCGCAAGACACCTTCTTTCTTACAACTGTGGGGAGCACATACAGGAAGAATAATACCCAATTTGAAACAGCTGGAGCAGGGACATCTCGATCCCAGAGAACTCGAGACCCTAATGCCATGGACATCGACGCCACCAAAAAAGGGTGTTACAATTGCAGAGGCAATTACTTTGCCCATGATTGCAAAAAGCCCAAAAACAAGGAATGTGCTGAGTGCCATTTCTATAATGGCGGACATCGGAGGGAGTGTTCAAAGCACACCAATGGCTGAGCCCAAGGGAAGAGGGTACAAACAGTGGATTCTAGTATTGGCAAGAAGGCTGCAATGCCAGATCGGGCAGCTGTCTCCTGGGATGACCAGCAATGACTGGATATAGCTAAACTTGTCCATGGTCTCGACCCCGAAGCAGCCATTGTGACAATAAAAGATGTGATGTCTTTGGACAGGAAGGGAAAAGGATGAGCCAACTGAGGAATCTGGAACCTCAGAAGGCCCACAGACAAAAGAATTTATTTAATTTCAGAAATAGTTTTAAAGTGCTAGAAGCACTTGACAAGGATAATGGCGATGCCCACTGTGAGATAGACTGTAACACCGACCTAATATCAGACATTTATTCTCTCACAAAAACATTAAAACCCATAAAAATCTGAAAAACCTCAGAGAAAGCCAAGATTCCGACCCAAGGATCGGAAACCACTGCAGGTCATGACCTATACACTGCAGAGGAAGCCAAGATCCCTGCGGGACAACAAGGACTTGTGAATACCCATATCCAAGTTCAGATTCCAGAAGGGTTCTATGGACGAGTGGCACCAAGAAGTGGTCTGGCCTCAAAAAAAATGATTGGAATAGGAGCTGAAGTGATCGATTCAGACTATAGAGGAGAACTCTTCATTTGTATATTTAATCATGGAAAAGAAGACTTCCCAGTAGCAGTAGGAGATAGAATCGCTCAACTAATAATAGAGCAGATTAATACTGTGCCACTATCAGAAGTGGCCTCACTAGAAGAAACCAAGCAAGGTGAAGGAGCTTTTGGTAGTACAGGAATAAATTCCACAATCAAGACCACACCTCACAATGAGCATGCCGGACGAAAATCCAGGCTTAATTTGGTCACAACAAAAATACAAAAAAAGTATGGAACGGATTCAGATTTTTCAGAATGAATCTTAGTATGCAGTATAAACCAGCAAAAAGAGATGAACCTTGAAATTCAGGTCTCTAACCTGACTGAAAAGGGAAAGATGAAGAAAGTTCAAGCGCTCCTAGATAGCGGGGCAAATGGAAGCTTCCTTGATCGGAAGTGGGCTGAAGAAAATGGAATTAAGATGGTATCCTTGAAAAAGGCAATACCCATCTTCAATATTGATGGCACCAAAAATTTGGCAGGAGACATTACCCATTCAGCCAAATTAACCATGGATTATCAAGGACATTGAGAGAAGATTGTCATGGAAGTAACTGACTTGGGAAAGAACCAGTTCATTTTAGGATTTACATGGCTAGAAAAGCATAACCCAGAAATTAACTGGTCTACCAGAGAAGTAAAACTTCGGAGATGCTCAAGAAGTTGCTATCTTCTCAAAGATAAAACAGTATTCATGAGATCATTGATCAATCAAGAGATAGAAAATGCATCCCACGTTTACCCGAAGATTAAGGCATTAGATAAACCTCCTGAGAAAAGAGAAGCAACAGTCAAAGAACTCGTCTCAAAACAGTACCTGGAGGAGTTCTACGATGTCTTTTCAAAGAAATCTTCCAAAAGGATGCCAGTTCACAAACCCTGGGATCACGGGATTGATCTTAAACCAGGATTTGTACCAAGAAAGGCCAAACTCTACTCAATGTCACCTGAAGAAAGGAAAGAAGTTGACGATTTCATTGATGAACAATTGAGGAAGGGATATATCTGCCCATCAAAATCACCAATGACCTTACCAGTCTTCTTCGTACCTGTAACGATTTCACAGCTTAGTCAGCTTTCGCATCACATGACCATGTCACTTTCTTGCCTAAGCTCTGTATAGTATTGGACTTTAAATGACTTAGTTCCTTATGAGAGTACTGGTCCTACCAGCATGAGCTAAGATCCTATTACATAATTCCTTTGTAGCTTGAGTCATCACTCGGGAATTTCACCATTTTATTTAATTAATACTAATGGGGATATGCCTCATGTAGTTCATTTCTGTGCTGTGCACATTGACAGTTAATTACCACTTGACAGCGACTTCGCTTCCATTAGATAGAAGCCAGTGCCTCATGGCAAACCTAGATAGCGAGTATTAAACCTTGTTACCTAGCAGCTTATTGATGCTGTGCATCGACTTAGTCAGTAGATATGCTTGGATCATATCTTTAGTCATTAGTTAGTAGTCAGCATAGATTGCAGTAGTATATATACTGCAATGTGACGAGCCCAAGAACTCCAGACTAGTTCTTGTGGCATTTCAGCCTTATTACATCTACTCTCTTAAGCTAGTATCTGTGGGCTTGAAGCTAGACACCGTACAGTGAAGGCTAAGAGCTTCATTAGAACTAGTCTTCTCGCTTCACCTCCACTTCACTACTTCTATCGATTGCTGATCGTTAAACGGTAGCTACAGCCAGACCCGAGGCTTAACAGGACTACCTTTACCTACACCTTGCCCAGGCATTACTGCCTGTGTTTCTTTTCTTAAGTAAAACATCCCAGATAGGGGATTAAAGAGGAGACGCACTCTAGGCTCTTCTGAGGTCACCTCGAGCGGTGATAATCGGTTAAAGCCGGCCTCATTACTATAGTTCCTCTTCTTCGAACTTCGGTTCAGCAGCTTGTGTCTGCACTTTTCACATTAGTAGGAATGTCTGGTAGGCTATTGGCCAGAGTTCACTTGGAGGGAATGCAGTTCTCCAAGCTTAGTATACATTTGCATCTTTGTACCCTACATACATATGGATGTTCCGAAACCCACAAGACCCCACCTACCAAGAGGCCCTCAGAGCCCAGCTTTCCAGAACACTCAAATTCTGGGAGAGATTTGAATTAGATCAAGTCGACCTGAACAATACAAATAGGGACTTTGATCACTACCCAACACCGCTACCCCCAGAGCTGATACAAGGCCAAAGACAAGCACTAGATTTCGAAGATCTTGTGCTTTACTATCCAGAGGACTTCCTAGATGAGGAACTAGCTGTCCCCGACATCAAAGACGATGAAGAAGTCTTCATAAAAGTAGAAGAAGAAGAGATCGACCAAGCTGTCATCAGATCTCAATCACCCATCAACAGAAACCCCCACCTCATCCCCTATGTTCTCCTCCCAAAGCTTAAGAATGTCAGGAGATCCATCAGGCAGCGCCAGTGTCGACAATCTGTGAAGAGTGGTCAACAATCTGTTCAAGAGGGTCACCACCCTTGAAAAGGAAAAATGCGAGCTGGAAAAAGCCGCACAAGGAGGGGAAGGATCTACTCGAACCTTTGTTAAGAAAGTAGACCCTTATCCAGATCCGGGAAAGTTTGATGGAAAAACCTCAAACTTCAAGAACTGGTGGATGGCAATGCAGATGTTCTTGTTGTATAACAAAGATGTATATTTTATGGACAAAAGATTAACAGCAGCAGTATTGTCCAGAATAGGAAACCTTGAGATGCCCCAAGGAATAGCAGCTGCGACTTGGGCACGGATAAAAATAAAGCAGTACAAAAACAATGACAAACTTGTCAAAGACTTTACCTGGCCAGGATTGGAGGAAATAGAGGGAGAATTGAGGATGAGGTTCCTGACAGGGAATCAAAGAGATTACATTCTCAACCAATTAAAGGGTTGCAAGCAAGGCACCTGAGAATTTACCCATAATTTCCTAACCAGATTCTGCAGGATCTATGATCCTGAATTTGTAGAAGAAATGACAGCTGTTCGCGTGCTGGAAGAAAACGTGAAGAAAGAAATCAGAAGGCAACTCTTCTACCAAGAGAAGAGAAGCCTCTCTATCAGAACAACCTTGAAACATATTGAGGCAATAGGAGAGGCACAAGATGCTTTCTTTCTCACCACTGTGAGAGGTGCATACAGAAGGAATAACGCCCAATTTGGAAATGCTGGAGCAGGGACATCTTGATCCCAGAGAAGTCGGGACCCTAATGCCATGGACATCGATGCCACGAAAAGGGGCTGTTACAATTGTGGAGGAAACCACTTCACTCGAGATTGCAAGAAGCCGAAGAATAAGGAATGTGCCGAGTGCCATTTCTTTAATGGCGGACATAGAAGGGAGTGTTCCAAGCACTCCAATGGACGAACCCAAGGAAAGAGGGTACAAGCAGTGGATTCCAGTGCTAGCAAGAAAACTGCAGCACTGGATCGAGCAGCTGTCTCTTGGAACGACCAACAGCAGCTAGACATAGCCAAGCTAGTCCACAGTCTCGAGCCAGAAGTGGCCATTGTGGCCATAAAAGATGCGATATCATTGGATTGGAAGGGAAAAGGACGTGCCAACTGAGGAATCTGGAACCTCAGAAGGCCCATGGACAGGAAGAATTATTTAATTTCAGAAATAGTTTTAAAGTGCTAGAAGTGCTTGACATGGACAATGGCAATGACCACTGTGAGATAGAATGTAATACCAAATTAGTATCGGACATTTATTCCCTTACGAAAACTTTAAAACCGATAAAAATACGAAAAACCTTGGAGAAAGCTAGAATTCCGATCCAAGGATTGGAAACCACAGCAGGGCATGACCTGTATGCTGCTGAAGAAACCAAGATCCCTGCAGGACAACAAGGGCTTGTAAATACACACATACAAGTCCAGATTCCAGAAGGGTTCTATGGAAGGGTAGCACCAAGAAGCAGTCTAGCCTCAAAAAAGATGATAGGGATAGGGGCAGGAGTAATTGATTCGGACTATTGAGGAGAAGTTTTCATCTGTATATTTAATCATGGAAAAGAAGATTTCCCAGTAGCAGTAGGAGATAGGATCGCTCAACTAATTATAGAGCAGATCAACACTGAAGCCTACACCCATTTGCTATACAGCTTGGGTTTAAGCTCACACTAAGCTGACTTAAGAGAACAGTAATTGGGGTGGAATATGACAAGACTGAACTGAGTCTGTCGGCTGTATTGCATAGGCTTTATATACTACAGACTACGGTGCACAGACCACCTTAGGGCTGGCACGTTAACTATATAAAGAATACAACAACTACTATACTTGGTAGGCATAATGTGGAGATGAAATACATGTGTATTAAAAAGAAGAGAAGCATAGGGTTCTATAAAATGGAAGAGAAGCATAGGCAGTAATTAAAAGCATAAGGCATATCTCCATATAGGCATATTGTGCATATGTAATCACAGGTCATGTGATTAACTACTAGTTGGCCATTACTTGGGTGACCAGACCTCAAATATCGTTAAGTGTTGTGAATAGGTTAGGGTTTCTAAGGTAATAATTAGATGGAAAAAGATGTGTTTTCAACACTACCCCCCATCTAGAGATCAGATTCTAGATGATCTTGGTCATGTTCATGCAACCAATACTCTTCTGACCATTCTCCTTGTGGATCTATCTCTAGTCTTCCAACAATGGGTGGCGGTGCCTCTGTCAAGTTTTCCAGCTTTTTTCAGGGCATATTTAAGAAGTCCGTGTGGGTAATCTGCATTCTTCTAGGCGCGTTGGGATTTTCTTTGTAAAAGTCACAAATAGCGTCTTTTGTGTGGGATAAATTACTTTCAGGTTCCCAGGTATGATCCTCCTCAAGGTAACCTCTCCAGTGAACTAGATATTGAAGTCCTCCTCTTTGGAGACGAGAAGCCATGATCCTTTCAACTTCCCATTCTTCAAAACCTTCTTTGTCCACAGTCATTGGAGTGGGTTCCACAACTGGCTGATCAGGGAGCCTTTCTTGATAAGGCTTAATGCGGCTTACGTTCACAACCGGGTGAATGTGCATGTTAGACAGTAATAGGAGGTGCACAGCATTATCTCCAATTAGGTCTATAATTTCATATGGCCTGATAAATCGTTCCGTTAATTTCAGTGTAAGCTGTGTCAAGCAGTGAAGGTTGAGATGGGCCATGGAGAGCCATACTTTGTCTCCAATCACGTAACTTGTTGGCAATCTCCGGCTACGACCCCACGTAACCATTCAATCATGTGCCTTTTCGAGATTCTTTTCTACATCTCTAAAGGTACCAGAAAAGTCCTTTATAAACTCCGTTCCTGCTGGGATTTTGCCTTCTTTCGGCTCTATTCCCATTCTTGGGTGGTAAGAGCATGTTACTTCAAATGGTGCATGGCCAGTTGCTGTGTGGATTTTTGAGTTATAATTGAACTGGGCTAGGCTCAGCCAGTCAGCCCATTTATCTTGTTTTTCAGCTGTGAAGAGGCAAAGATATTGTTGGAGATCCCTGTTCACCCGTTCTGTTTGTCCATCTGTTTGCAGGTGGAACGCCATTGATAGTTTTGGCGTGATCTTCAACATTTTGCATAAATCTTTCATCACCTGTGATGCAAACTGGAGGCCCCTATCCAATACAATTGAATTGGGCAATCCATGAATTTTCCAAACGTTATCCTGATAAAGTTTTGCTGTTTCTAGCGCAGTGATCATCTTCTGCGTGGGAATAAAGCATACTTCCTTCAAGAATCTATCAACCACTACCAGAATGATATTGTATCCATTGCTTTTTGGTAAGTCCATTATGAAATCGGCAGAGATCTCCTGCCAAGGCCCTTTTGGAACATCTAAGAGTTTCAAAGATCCTCCAGGAAGCTGATTCGTAGGCTTCATCCAGGCACATCAGTCACATCTTGATGTATAATCTCTGATCTGAGATCTCATGCCATCCCATTTGTAGTATTGGGAAGCCAGTTTCCATGTTTTTTGTTCTCTGCCATGTCCAGCAAATACCGAATCGTGGAAGAGTTCAATGATCTTTTGCCGAAGGTCTGTTTCATTGGGTACATAGATCTTATCGTCCATATTAAGCAGTTCTTCCGGAGAACCTTGTGCTTCTTTGACCCTTTGAAAGATTTCTTCTTTGGCCATTCCCACCTTTATCTTCTTGGTGTTTCTTATTTTTCCTTCGGGAATCATTATTACTCCTTTATTATCATTTTCGATGCTGATTGCATGGTCTTCTCTTCTAGAGAGTGCATCAGCTTTTCCCATGGAAGTTCCCAGCTTTTTAATTAAAATATAGTCAAATCGAGATAAGAATTGGGCCCATCTGACCTGTCTTCTATTTAGATCTTGATTTTTCATAAAATATTGGAGATTTGCATGGTCGGACCATATTTCAAATTGGTGCCAAGATCCTTTAAGGTGATGTCTCCATTGTTCTAAAGCATTAATAATGGCCAGCATTTCTTTGTCAGCAATAGGATAATTTCGTTGTTCTGGAGTCATTGATGCAGATGAAAAGGCTATGGGGTGCCACTTTCCGTTTTCCTCTTGGGAGAGCACTGCTCCTGTAGTGAAGTCAGATGCGTTGCATTCTAACCTGTAGGGTGTGTTTTCATCTGGGTAACTCAGAACTGGGGCAGTGGTAAAAGTCCTTTTTAGCTTATTAAAAGCTTCTTGTTCTGTATTAGTCCATTTAAAGGGATTATTCTTTTTGGTCAAGTTGTTTAGAGGGCGAGCGATTATGGCGAAATCTTTAACAAATCTTCTATAGAAATTTGCTAAGCCTAAAAATCCTCTTACTCCTTTAACGTTCTTTGGCTCTGGCCATTCTAGAATCCCTTTTACTTTGTCTTCTACCATTGGAAGCTTCCTTGATAGGAAGTGGGCTGAAGAAAACGGAATTAAGATGGAACCTTTGAAAAAGGCAATACCAGTCTTTAACGTTGACAGCACCAAGAATTTGGCAGGAGATATCACACATTCCGCCGAATTAATCATGGATTATCAAGGACACCGAGAGAAGATTACTGCAGAAGTAACCAACTTGGGAAGAAACCAGTTTATTTTGGGATTTACCTGGTTAGAAAAGCATAATCCGGAGATTAACTGGATCACTGGAGAAGTAAAACTCCGGAGATGCCCGAGAAGCTGCTACCTTCTTAAGGATAGAACGGTATTCATGAGATCGTTGATCGATCAAGAAATAGAAAACGCATTCCACGTTTATCCGAAGATTAAAGCCTTAAATAGGCCTCCTGAGAAAAGAGAAGCAACAGTTGAAGAACTTGTCCCAAAATAGTATCTGCATGAATTCTATGACGTCTTTTCAAAGAAGTCTTCTGAAAGGATGCCAGTACATAAACCTTGGGATCATGGGATTGATCTCAAACCCAGCTTTGTGCCAAGAAAAGCCAAACTCTATTCTATGTCACCCAAAGAAAGGAAAGAAGTTGATGACTTTATCGATAAACAATTAAGGAAGGGTTATATCTGCCTATCCAAGTCACCAATGACCTCACCAGTCTTCTTTGTACCTAAAAAGGATGGCAAGAAGAGAATGGTCCAGGACTACCGGTACTTAAATGACTGGACAGTCAAGAATAGCTACCCCCTCCCGCTAATTTCAGATCTCATCAACAAACTCAAAGGAGCAAAGATGTTTACTAAGATGGATCTAAGATGGGGGTACAACAATATCCGAATAAAGAAAGGAGATGAGTGGAAAGCAGCGTTCACCACACATCATGGCAGTTTTGAACCATTGGTCATGTTCTTTGGGCAAAGTAATAGCCTGGCCACATTTCAAAATATGATAAATGATATCTTTTATGATATGCATCAGGTCTGCATTGTCTACATGGACAATCTCCTTATCTTTACCTTCTCGGATAACCAAGAGGAACATGACAGGGTCATAAAAGAAGTCCTTCAGAGATTAAAAGATAACAATCTATTCGTAAAGCCTGAGAAATGTTTCTTCTCTGTAAGAAAAGTAGAAATGCTAGGCATGATCGTAACTCCGGAAGGAATCTATATGGCAGATGATAAGACAAAAGCAGTGCTTGATTGGCCAATTCCCACCACAGTCAAGGGAGTAAGAGGCTTCCTTGATTTGGCCAACTTCTATTGTCAATTCATCCAGAATTTCACAATAATGGCAAGGCTGTTGAATGACCTAACCAAGAAGGACAAACCATTTGTCTGGACCCAAAAGGAGCAAGAAGTGTTTGATACGTTGAAGAAGTCATTCACCACGGCACCAGTACTTACGTATCCAGATGAGGAAACCCCTTACCGAGTGAAATGTGACGCTTCCGATTTTGCCACAGGAGCAGTCCTTAGTCAGCAAATAGATGACAAATGGCATCCAGTAGCTTTCATGTCAAGCTCAATGACGCCAGAACAACACAACTACCCAGTTGCTGACAAAGAAATGCTGGCCATTATCAACAGTCTAGAACAATGGCATCACCATCTAGAAGGCACAAAACACCAGTTCAAGATCTGGTCAGATCACGCAAATCTCCAGTACTTCATGAAGGGCCAGAATCTTAATAGAAGACAGGTGTGCTGGGCACAATACCTATCCTGATTTGATTTCTTATTAGTCAAGAAACCTGGAGTTTCGATGGGAAAAGCTGATGCTCTTTCGAGAAGAGAAGATCATGCTATCAGGATAGAAGAAGACAATAAAGGGGTCATAGTGATCCCAGAGTCAAAGATCCATAGATCAGTTCCAGTTTGGGTTTGCACTGAGGAAGAAGATCTACTCAGCAAGATTAAAGAAGCACAGGGCTTGCCCACTAAGATCGAGTTGATGGATGGCAAGATCCTTGTCCCAGAAGGGCCATTATATCAACAAGTAATAAGTTTATATCATGACTCTACTCTTGCAGGGCACGGAGGTGTAGATAAGACCTACGAGCTAGCCTTGAGATATTATAGGTGGCCAGGAATGAAAGGTCACATTATAGAATACTGTTCCCAATGCGACAGGTGCGCTTGGATGAAGCCATCGAATAAACCCCCAGGAGGGTTAATTCACCCCCTTGATGCCCCTCTGGCACCATGGGAAGAGATCAGCACAGATTTCATTATGGATCTGCCACTTAGCAACAGCTTTGATAGCATTCTTGTAATCATTGATCAATTCTCAAAAGAAGTTGTCTTTGTTCCCACGAACAAGACAGTTACGGCTCTCAGAACAGCAAAGCTTTACCAGGATCACATATGGAAGCATCACGGACTTCCACGGTCCATCATATCAGATCGAGGACCCCAGTTCGCTTCGCAGGTAATGCGGGATCTGTGCAAGATGCTACAGATAATGCCAAAGCTCAGTACAGCATACCACCTGCAAACAAATGGGCAAACAGAGAGAGTCAACCGAGATCTCCAGCAGTATCTCAGATTGTTTACAGCAGAGAAGCAGAAGGATTGGAGTGAATGGCTGAGCCTCGCTCAATTCAACTACAACTCAAGGATTCATTCGGCCACTGGACATACGCCGTTTGATGTCACATGTTCATATCACCCCCAAATGGGGATAGAACCAGGAACAGCAAAGGCACTAGCAGCTGAAGAATTTGCCAAGGACTTTTCCAGTACCTTCGCTAGTGTTCAGGATCACCTGATGAAGGCACATGACAAGGTGATCATGTGGGGTCGTAGCCGAAGATCACCAACAGAGTTCGTGATTGGAGACAAAGTTTGGCTCTCCACAGCCCATCTAGATCTTAGGTGCTCGGAGTGCTTATCAAGTAAATTAACAGAGTGATACATTGGTCCTTACGAGATCACTGAGCTCGTCAGAGATAACGCAGTGCGACTCCAATTACCAGTCACCATGCGCATTCACCCGGTAGTGAACATAAGCCGCATTAAGCCATACAAGGAACGCCTACAAGGGCAACCAGTGCAGGCACCCAATCCAGTTGAAGTGGATGACAAAGGTCAGGAAGAATGGGAAGTTGATTACATAGTCAATTTCCGCCTCAAAGGAAGAGGTCTCCAATATCTGGTCCATTGAAAAGGGTATTCAGAAGAAGAATGCACTTGGGAGCCAGCAGCAAACCTAGAGCATGCACAGGATGCAATTTCAGAATTCTACCGAAAGAACCCCAATGCCCCTAGGAGAATCAGGATGTTGTTGGAAGACTTTCACAGTCAGTTGAGATTTCAACCTCTAGAAAACTTCACAGAACAGGAGTCTGTGATTGGTCGCCTGGAATTCGACCCCTAGATGAAGGGTAGTGTAACGATTTCACGGCTTAGTCAGCTTTCACATCATGTGACTGTGTCACTTTCTTGCCTAAGCTCTGTACAGTATCAGACTTTAAATGACTTAGTTTCTCACAAGAGTACTGGTCCTACCAGCATGAGCTAAGATCCTATTACATAATTCCTTTGTAGCTTGAGTCATTGCTCAGGAATTCCACCATTTTATTTAATTAATACTAATGGGGATACACCTCATGTAGTTCATTTCCGTGCTGTGCATGTTGACAGTTAATTACCACTTGACAGTAACTTCGCTTCCATTAGATAGAAGCCAGTGCCTCATGGCAAACCTAGATAGTGAGTATTAAACCTTGTTACCTAGCAGCTTATTGATGCTGTGCATCGACTTAGTCAGTAGATATGCTCGGATTGTATCTTTAGTCATTAGTTAGTAGTCAGCATAGATTGCTGTAGTATATATACTGCAATGCGATGAGCCCAAGAACTCCAGACTAGTTCTTGTGGCATTTCAGCCTCATCACATCTACTCTCTTAAGCTAGTATCTGTGGGCTTGAAGCTAGACACTGTACAGTGAAGGCTAAGAGCTTCAGTACCTAAGAAAGACGGCAAAAAGAGAATGGTCCAGGACTACTGGTATCTAAACAACTGGACAGTCAAAAACAGTTATCCCCTTCTGTTAATATCAGATCTCATCGACAAGCTCAAAGGAGCCCAAATGTTCACAAAGATGGATCTGCGATGGGGGTACAACAACATCCGAATGAAGAAAGGAGACGAATGGAAGGCAGCATTTACCACACATCGTGGCAGTTTTGAACTGTTGGTCATGTTCTTCAGGTAAAGTAATAGCCTGGCCATGTTTCAAAATATGATGAACGATATCTTCTATGATATGCATCAGGTCTGCATTGTCTATATGGATGATCTCCTTATCTTTACATTCTTGGAGAATCAGGAAGAACATGACAGGGTCGTAAAAGAAGTCCTGCGGAGATTAAAAGATAATGATCTATTTGTAAAGCCTGAAAAGTGCTTTTTTTTTGTGAGAAAAGTCGAAATATTGGGCATGATTGTAACTTCAGAAGGGATATACATGGCAGATGATAAGACGAAAGCAGTGCTTGATTGGCCAATACCCACCATAGTCAAGGAAGTAAGAGGCTTCCTTGGTTTGGCCAACTTCTATCATCGATTCATTCAAAACTTCACCATTATGGCAAGGCTGTTGAACAACCTAACCAAGAAGGACAAACCATTTGTCTGGACCGAAAAAGAGCAAGAAGCGTTTGATACATTGAAGAAGTCATTTACCATGGCACCGGTACTTACATATCCGGATGAGGAAACCCCTTACCAAGTGGAATGTGATGCTTCCAATTTTGCCACAGGAGCGGTCCTTAGTCAGCAAATAGACGACAAATGGCACCCAGTAGCTTTCGCATCAAGCTCAATGATGCCAGAACAACGCAATTATCCCATTGCAGATAAAGAAATGCTAGCCATCATTAATAGTTTAGAACAGTGGTGTTATCATTTAGAAGGTGCCAAACACCAGTTTGAGATCTGGTCAGATCATGCAAATCTCCAGTATTTTATGAAGGGCCAGAACCTTAATAGAAGACAAGCGCACTGGGCACAATATCTATCCCGATTTGATTTCCTGTTAGTAAAGAAATCAGGAGATTCTATGGAAAAAGCCAATGCCCTCTCTAGAAGAGAAGATCATGCTATGGGGATAGAAAACAATAACAAGGGAGTCATAATGATTCCAGAATCAAAGATCTGTAGATCGGTTCCAGTTTGGGTTCATACTGAGGAAGAAGATTTACTCAGCAAGATTAAAGAAGCACAGGGCTCACCCAAAGAGATTCAGTTGATGAATGGCAAGATCCTTGTTTCAGAAGGGCCATTACGTCAACAAGTAATTAGCTTATATCATGACTCTACCCTTGCAGGGCATGGAGGCATTGACAAGACCTACGAGCTAGCCTTGAGGTATTACCGGTGGCCAGGAATGAAGGGCCACATAATAGATTATTGTTCCTGATGCGACAGGTGTGCTCGGATGAAGCTATCAAATAAACCCCCAGGAGGGATAATTCATCCCCTTGATGCCCCTCACGCACCATGGGAAGAGATTAGCATAGATTTCATCATCGATCTGCTGCTTAGTAACAGCTTTGACAGCATTCTTGTAATTGTTGATCGATTTTTGAAGGAAGTCATCTTTGTTCCCACAAACATGATGGTTATGG
>JBBPKE010000608.1:4973-15429 GCA_038089095.1 Tylopilus orsonianus | reverse complement strand
ACTCCCATTGTGGCTGCTACTTTCTCGCTGCGTTGATACTCGTGTTTGGTGTCCTGCGCGACCATCTGTGCGTTTTTTCCTCTGTTCGTGCCAGGGTCCCAATCTCACTCGCCTTGGGCCTGACATAGGTACCAGTGTGCGTTGAGCGACCAGCCTCGCGTGTCGTTGCTCCCAGAGCCTTTTGTGACTGTGATCCCAGTCATCATGTTCGCGATTGGCCAAATCCTTGTCGTGACCTCGACTTACGCCTTGGGGATCACGGGAACGTTCCTCGGGGATTACTTTGGGATATTGATGGATCATCGCGTGGAAGGATTTCCCTTTAATGTCTTAAGGGACCCCATGTATATTGGAAGTACGTTGTGCTTCGCTGCAGCTGCTCTGTGGTAAGCTGGTATCCCCCACACTACTTACTTTTTTTATGCTAAATTGGGCCATGTTCGGGAGGTATGAACGCCCGGCTGGTTTGTTGATCACGTTATACGTGTATATCGTATACCTAATCGCCTTGCGTTTTGAGGGGTACGTCGTCCGTGCATTGCTTCTGTGCAAGCCACTGACATGTTTGTAGCCCCTTTACCGACATGATCTATTCCGAACGCGCGATGAAAACGGAGTGATCATTTAGGATACCTTCTGATAATGCGTGTTTGGATCATGAGTCAAGTTGCTCATTGGCCTGCATCTCGATTTAGAATATCTTATTAGATATTATTTCCGCGGCTCGCCAGCCTGCGTGATCATTATA
The DNA here is from genome assembly GCA_038089095.1 of Tylopilus orsonianus. NCBI lineage: Eukaryota > Fungi > Basidiomycota > Agaricomycetes > Boletales > Boletaceae > Tylopilus > Tylopilus orsonianus. Next base: position 14,681 of record JBBPKE010000608.1, on the reverse strand, counting down.
CGAGTACAGTGACGGATGATAGATGGTATTTGAACTACTTGTTCCTTGATCATCTTGCCTGTTCAGAAGCAGTTGTGTGTTTGCTGCTCCCGCCGATCAATCCGACACTTTCTTCGTCGTCGTGGGTATCGTCTTCCCCGAATATTGCTAACTCGTCTATGCCGGACTCTGCTTCCTCGAAACGCGTCGTGAATGGGACTTGGGATGTCTTGAGAGCAAGGTGAGGGTAATACTGTCTGTATGAAAAGTAGGCAACGCCAAGACCGAGTGCAGATCCAACGAGCACGTCATGCCAATGGTCTGTCATATCAACTCAGAGTCAGGAACAAGGTTAAGCAACCGAGCAACATAGTGCAGGACCCACGTCGGTAATCCATGGTACGCGAGATCGCTACCCACGTGGCAATTCCGAGGGGCACAAGCGAAAGCCACACCTTGACCTGCGCCAGGGTGAAGCTACTCAGCATTCTTTTCCTTTTGCTAGGACTTGAAAGTGCTCACGGCATGTCCACGGGTGTCAAACAAATGAAGTTTACCAGCAAGGTAGAAGGTGAGGAATCCAAGTCCAGCAAACGATACTTTGAGCGCCCTGCGTTAGTCACGTCTTAGTGTTGCAAGGAGACGGGCGTACGACTAGAATGGCCACTAGGAAAGCTACGCCACCCATCTTCGAGGATGTGTTTCGACGTCTGCGTGCAGATGTCGACTGTTGACAGACCTGACAATGGATCCTCTGAGCCGACCAGTGGCAGACAGCGCGAGATAAGGTCTATTGAAATTAGTACGACTCTCCAGGGGTAATCCATGCCATAGGGGATGCTCACCAGGGCGAGGGCGACCGACAGTGACTTTGACAAGGTGTGTGATGGAACTAGCGAGGGTAACGGACAACCACACTAAACGGGAAACAATATCGGAGACAACAAGACATGTGAGAAGGAATGGAGCGCACGACCAAGGCTGCTATGGTGGAAATCCCACCATGATCGCATAAACAACAGATTGACGACAAATTGCACCCCTAGAGGTAATCCGACACCGAGGAGCCAGAGTGCCTTTGACTGAGGCACCTCGATAAGAGAGTAATGCGACATGTACAACAGTATGACTTACGTTGACACGCTGATGGACCGCATAACTAGAACGGAATGGCAAGGTTCCTGAGGAACACGATACATCAACTTCACGGAGTCAACTCACGGGTATCGCAAACTGCAAGCACATGTTAGACTCAATGATGACAAGACCATAGAATAAGGAGGGCTCACGAGAGATCTGTGAGCGAGAACTGTCTCTTGAACCCAGAGGCATGTTTGCTGACATAGTAAAAGATCAGCCTGCCAATATCATCGACACAGTTCGTTGGCGCTCGTGATCGAGAGTTCGCACCACAATACACAAGTGACGATCCTGGAATTGAATAGTATATTGGCTTTGGAACGCATCTCATCTGGTCACTCACCAGTCCGGCGCATAAGAAATGATGGCTTGACGGAGACTGGGGCCTTTGCGAAACCGATTCATGGTGGGATTGAAGCGAGAGGAAGGAAGGGGTTCCGAACTAGCTCGGAGTTCGTGCAGCTCGAATTCGCAACTATTTCGCATGGGATATTTTTGACGGCAACCGTAAGTGGGGCATGACACGTTCGTGCAAGACGGACAGAGTAGTGCAGCCGAAGACGCGACAAGCCTAAAATGTCTACCCTCGACTTGGAAGCACTTATTTTTGGTGACAGCACACTGGCGGAACAGCCTTGTTTTATCCGCGCTACGTATCCAGTTTGCCCCGTAGAGAATCCATATCGACTACCCTTGGAACATGCTTGGGCACACCCCGTTCCATGCGTCCCGATTATGCACATGTCTCATATGTAGAAAAGCACGCATCCAATTCCAGGAAAGATACTTGACATGGAAATAGAACATCCATGACTCGTCCGTGTCATATCTTGAAGTGCAAATCGAGCCGTGACATAACAACTGCCGCTCGTATCCTCGATGTCTTACGGTGTCTCAAGCGACACGTTGACCCCACCGACTTTCTAACATTCCTTTAGATCAACGCGGGCGCACAGCGAAAAGTGGTCTAGTGGGCGTTGGCAATGAACCGATAGGTTTATTGCTCACGGCGTAGACGGTAGAACATTCCACCACGGGAGACATTGAATTTCAGCTTGTAGTAAAGAAGAGATGACATCAACATAGGCCCGCTACATTGAAGGACCTGAACGGCATAGTTCGCGCTAATCGCACAAGAAGCGCAGAAGAATGCCGCACGAGTCGTGCAAGTTTCAGAGTGACCCTGCGCGCTCGAAGCAATAAGACAGGTCATCCGCACTCACCGGGGGAGAATCTCACTGTGCACAAGGCAGTAATACCTGATGCCTCGATACTAGTAAAATTAGTCAATATAAAAGACCGACCTTTACAGGTATTTCACTCTGAGGTGATGTGAGGTTTAATCCGAGGATCGGAGGATTAAGCAAATGTAGAATGTCAGAGACAACTAGTATATCCGACGCGACAATAGGCATATCGACCTTCTACCGTCAAGTTTTTGCATTGAAATAGAAAGCAGACGTACAAGCAATAGCTAGTCGGAGTGATGCCCTGTTGAGATCTCGCAGAGCAGGGGCTGATGCATTTGTTTATCTTCCGTTACAACCATATTGTTGGCGGCGCTCAGTGCCGGCCACTTTCAAAGTTGTCCTACCTCTGTTATCCACTGGCACTCCGACCTCCATGAGCATACGAGCACCACGCAAAGGCGAAAATTATGAGCTCAGCGTCGATCTCAACAGCGAGTACCGCGATAAACGAAAGGATGCGATCAAGAGAGTCATAGCATCCATGACGGTCGGAAAAGGTACGCCAATCCACCTTGGATATCGTACACGACACCAGCGTTCCGAACAGACGTGTCTGGTCTCTTTCCCGATGTCCTCAAAAACATGCAGACGGACGACCTCGAACAGAAAAAACTGGTATACCTATACCTCATGAACTATGCAAAGACCCAACCAGAGCTTGTCATATTGGCCGTCAATACGTTCGTCAAGGACTCTGAAGACCCTAACCCTCTCGTTCGGGCTCTTTCCATTCGAACCATGGGCTGTTTGCGCGCAGAGAAGATCATCGACTATCTATGTGATCCATTACAACGTGCTCTCAAGGACGAGAACCCATACGTTCGCAAGACGGCCGCACTCTGCGTCGCCAAGCTGTACGATCTCAAACCTGAACTGGTCATCGACAATGGTTTCCTCGAACGGCTCCACGAAATGATTTCCGATAGTAATCCTATGGTCAGTTTGGTCCCTCTGACACTGGACTTGTGGTGACCGTCGCGTAGGTCGTCGCGAACACGGTCGCAGCTCTGACGGATATCCATACAATCGCCACCTCAGGTCATCCTCTACCCCCACCCTCTGATCCAGCTATCTTCCATATCACTTCATCGATCCTGAATAAACTATTGATTGCACTAAATGAATGCTCAGAATGGGGTCGCGTTGCGATCCTAAACGCCCTAGCCCGTTATATTGCTCAAGACGACAAGGAGAGCGAACATATTTGCGAACGTGTCGTCCCTCAATTCCAGCACGCCAACGGAAGTGTTGTGCTCGCAGCTGTCAAGGTGCGCTTAGTGTGTTTTTTATATTCAGCTTTGCCAGCTTGATACATGTCTTTTCAGGTAATCATGATACATATGCGTAGTATAAGACGAGAGGAGCTCTCAAAGCAGCTGGTCCGCAAGATGGCACCACCTCTGGTTACCCTCCTATCTTCACCTCCAGAGGTACAATGGGTCGCGTTGCGCAATGTTAACTTGCTTCTCCAAAAACAGCCCGACTTGCTCTCCAACGAGATGAGAGTCTTTTTCTGCAAATACAATGATCCGCTATATGTCAAAGTCGAGAAGCTGGACATCATGGTACGGTTAGCGAACGACAACAACGTTGACGCGCTCCTGAGTGAGCTAAAGGAGTCAGTGCCTTCTTCGTTTCTGCTCCCCAAATGTCGAGCTTTGTCTCCGTAGGTACGCTTCGGAAGTTGATGTCGACTTCGTGCGGAAGAGCATTAAAGCGATAGGGCAAACCGCGATTAGCATCGAGAGCGCTGCCGAACGATGTGTCAACGTGCTGTTGGATCTCATCGGAACCCGTGTGAGCTACGTTGTCCAAGAAGCTGTGGTAGTGATGAAGGTGTGTGCAATCTACGTGGCAAATGTGGCGTTTCTGACGAGGATGCGCAGGACATCTTCCGAAAGTACCCTTGCACTTACGAAGGAGTCATACCTACACTGTGTGCCAATCTCGAGGAGTTGGATGAGCCAGAGGCCAAAGCGTCATTGATATGGATCATTGGAGAATATGCAGAGAAGATTGACAACGCAGATGAGCTGTTGAGTACATATGTGGACACATTTACCGAGGAGTCCTATCAGGTGAGCAGCGCTCACGGTTGGCGATGGGGTGGCGTTGCTGAGACTCTTGATTGTTAGGTGCAATTGCAAACATTGACAGCAGTAGTCAAACTCTTCTTGAAGAAGCCTGACACGTCACAGGGTGTAGTGCAACGAGTGCTAAATACAGCAACGAAGGACTGCGATTCCCCAGACGTGCGAGACCGAGCGTATATTTACTGGAGATTATTGTCCACGGATCCAGGTGCAGCAAAAGTGAGTTTTTCAAATGGAGGCTATGGAGTCAAGTTGATGGACCATCTACTGCTTCCAGGCAGTCGTTCTAGCGCAGAGACCACCTATATCGATTCCACGTATTACAGTGCCGCCAGCAATGTTGGAAGAACTTTTGGGAGAAGTCTCCAGTTTGGCAAGCGTTTATCACAAGCCAGCCGAAACGTTCATTGGCCATGGTCGGATTGGTGCAGATTCGGTTCAACGCAAAGGATCAGAGTCTGTTATTTTCTTTATATATCAAGCTCCTAGCTGAGGATGGTATGCAGGCTATCAGACGATCGCTTCACTGCACAGAAGGCTTTCCAGACAGTCGTGGCTGGGCAACAAGCGGAAAACCTACTCGATTTCGATGACGCACCGACACAAGAAGGACAACCCTCTGGCCTCGCAGCAACGCAGATCCTACCTTCAACGCCTGCTGCGGCGAATTTCCTATCCGGAACGTCGTCAAATCCACTGGACGATTTAGTGTCAATATTTGGGGGAATGAGCGCGAGTGGGGCGGATGGTGGAGGGAAAAGTGGTGTAGAGGGTGCTTTCAGTGGCAATCTGGGGAGCATGTCACCGCCGGCGGGTCATGTTACTGTCCCACCAGAAAGTCTTGCATCCCCAAGTGCTACCCAGACACCGCAGGAGGACCTGCTTGGCTTGTTCTGATGTTGGACGTGTGAATACATATCACTCGTGTCTCGTAAACACTCACGAAAGCCTCGGAACTGCGGGTGCGTACCCCGGACCCCTCTCAAGTTTTATGAACGGCATTGTTGCCGCATGTCTCGCTCGGGTGTGCTCCGCCGTTCTTTCGGATACGGAAGACTCCGCCACCACCAGGGAGTCTTGGAACACGCGGCAACCTCCGCGACTGCCGGGCCATGCCACCCATAGTACGGCTACTCGTCTTGGGATGGTACGGCTACTTGTCTTTGGCATCATTTAGTCGCAGCTGGCTCTGTCGACGCAAGCCATTCAAGCCCTTCAACACTTGGGTTGGGATGGCTTCCTTTGGCACACACTCTGGCCTCGCTGCCTCCTTTTGCCTGGCCACATGATCTAATTCAAACCCGACACCACGGCGTGGCTATCCATATTGATCCGCCAGGCGTGGCGGCAGGGTGGAAAAAGAAGTCACTTGGAACGTATATGTCGTTGGGTCGTGTGTCCGCTTTCATCATGCCCCATCATATGCTCCGTGGGCTTGTTCAGCGGATGACACGTGGATCTGACCCTCTGGCCGAGCTAATTTTTTGAACTGCCTCGCAGTACCCGGCGCATATAATGACTCACAGCTAGCCCACGTACGTCTTTCGTTCATTAACTCGGGTCCTCTCACATCCACTGACTGGGAGGCGGCAATGCGCTCGGCGTCGACAGCAGTTTTGCTCGGGACCCTGAGTTCAGTGACCTGCCAACAAATATCTGATGTTGTATGTATCGGGGACGCTGGTCGTCCTGGTCCTTCACTCATGCTTGCATTACTTCTTTTGTATAGTGGCAAACAACATGGGACAAACAGATGCTCTTCACCTACTTCCAGCCCACTCCGAATCCAATCAGTTTCGTGACGTCCGGGACAATTGGCAGTACGAATATTGTCGTTAACGACTCATCTGTTTACCAGACAGTTTATGGCTTCGGCGCTGCATTGAGTGGGTGGTTTTGTTTTCGAAATCGGTGGAAATTAAGAACTCCAAACAGCCGACTCGTCCGCGACCCTCTTGAATACCCTCAAGGTATAAAGAACGAGAGTCCCGTGTGTTGAACGTGTGGCTGAACCCGAATGCTTTTCTAGTCGCAAAATTCGACAAGTTATTGGAAATTGTTGGACTACCTTTTCAACAGTGAGCATGCGCCAACCGGATCATTTTCGCATACGAGACCCACTTAACGATGTAGTTACTGATGGCTCCGATGCTGCCGGTTTTTCATACATTCGAGTTCCGCTTGGTGCCTCGGACTTTTCCGCCACCGGTGCGACCCTGTGGCTCTTTCGCGGCGAGCACGTTGCTGACGTGCGTTCTGCATAGCGTATAGCTATGACGATACTAGTGGAGATGTCAACCTCAGTAATTTCAGCATCAACGCTGCGCCAAGCTGCGTGTTTTCGACCCTCAAAGATATCTTGTCGATCAATGAAGGATTGAGAGTCCATGTCGTCCCCTGGTCTCCTGTGAGGAGTTCCATGCCTTTATTATATGATATGATTCCTCATTGTGACTAGCCTGGGTGGATGAAGAACGGAACAATGGACGGAGGTTCTTTGAATACGGCATACACCGCTATTAGTGAGTATCTTCACTTGATCCACTCGGGACTCGCGCCAACCGCATGCCAAAGTGGCCAATTACCTCTTCAAGAGTCTTCAGGGTTTCTCTAATCAAGGAATCCCTATCTACGCCATCGGAATTCAGGTGAGGTGCCGCTACCGGATGTCGCGAACGTGATGGTCCACTGACGCATTGCTGGCAGAATGAGCCTGAAAACAGCGATCCGACATACCCTACATGTATCATGCCGGTGTCTGTGGAAGCACAGATTGGGATCACGTTACGCAGCCTAATGGACTCGAATGGCTTCTCGAACACCAAGATTTTCGGATATGAACATAACTGGTCCGATGCCGCCAACTACCCTGTCCAACTGGTTCGTGGTGAGAACTGTGCCTAGTCGGAATTTATTACTAACTCTCCATCTGCTCCAGATGCAACAAGCAGGGGACGCATTCGACGGGGTCTCTTTCCACTGTTATGAGGGAAACGTGAGCCAGCAAGCACTATTCACTTCCCAATACCCCAACAAGGTATGATAGGCATTACATCACGACGAGGGTAACTCTGAGATTCTCCAAAGGAAGTCCTCCTTACGGAGTGTTCGGGCACTATCGGCTCCGATTGGTGGACTGATATCGAGGTATGTTCTTTGGAGTGTTCTGTTGGAATGTTTACTGATGCGCACTCAAGTGGTATATTGATAATCTGTAAGTTTACGGACAGTAGGTGTTTTCTGTTAAATCGAATTGACAAATTCTTTAGCTTTATTGGTAGCATCAACTACGGCTCCTCGGCGGGGCTCATGTGGAATCTTGCGCTTGACAGTACTGGTGCTCCTGAGCTCCCCGGATCGAACAGCTGTGGTGGTGGATGCCGAGGCGTTGTCCAAATTAACAGTAATGGCACGTGGAGCGTCAACCAAGAGTTTTATGCCATGGCTCAGGCTTCCAAAGCCATCCTGCCGTGGGTTTCCGGAGGCCCGTGGGGCCAACGGATAGGGGTGAGTGTTGGTGGAAGGCCCGGAGCGCTCGTCGTTGGCGCATATGTCACGGGCCAGCTTTCCTCGACAGACCCGAATAGATATAGTATTGTCGTGTTGAACAGGTACGTCATCTTCTGCGTTCGGGCTTTGTTGAGATGCTGAGTAGCTTGGCGGGTGGGAATGACAGTGCATCCACGACGGCGAACCCACAGCCTGTCACGGCAACCATCGAGTTTAGGGGTATGAAGGTGAGCATGGCGGTGGCCGACTGATGCATGACGGCAGCCTTGTGCTGATCCAGAACGTTCAGGCGACATACACGTTCCCCGTCGGTGTTACCACGTTGTGGTGGTATGCGAGGCCACGAGGTGTGAACACAATGATACCCCCTTCTGGGCAATGTAAGTTATTTTTATCTTTTTGAGTGCGGGTGTGGATATTTAAATTGTGGATTGTAACCTGGAGCATGTATTCACCTTGATGTATTCTATGTCATGTAATGATATTGCTTGGACAGACACTCACTGGATAGGACGGTGCAGGCCGGTACAAACAAGGAAGCTCGCGTAGTCCGACAGAATCCGATAGTATCGGCCGATGATTTTCCGAAAAATCATTATTCTCCGGCCCAGGGCTACTCTACATTTTGCAGTAGTACCACCAGGATGTCGGGTGGTTCACACTATGATGAACTTTCAAATGTCACAGAGGACAGCGAGGATGAGACCTCGGACCGCAGAATCTTGATCCTGTACGCAACGGAAACCGGAACAGCTCAAGATGTCGCTGATCGAATTGCAAGAGGGTGCCGCAGCGGTCGCTTTCAATGCCGTGTGTGCAATGTTGGGTCTTACCCCCCAGTACGTGGCCCACCAGCTCATTCGTGACCTATTCCCATTCTCTTGACCAGGAAAGGTTGATCTCGGAACCACTCATCATATTTGTGGTCGCGACCACGGGGTCGGGCACAGAGCCACGTGCCATGACGCCTCTGTGGAAGTCTCTACTTCGATCAGATTTGCCCAAGGATTTATTTGAAGACATGATCTTTGCTGTCTTTGGGCTGGGTGATTCTGCGTACGAAAATTTTTGCTGGCCAGCAAAAAAATTGGCACGTCGGCTGACCAACCTTGGAGGACGTGAACTTTGTGCCAGAGGGGAAGGGGATGACCAGCATCCACTCGGGTAGGCTTCACGGCTTGGCAGTATAGTGTGAACTTGCTGACTGAGAGAGCTCAGCGTAGAGGGTGCACTAGATCCATGGATAGAGCTGCTACTTGGAAAATTGCTCGAGCTATACCCGTGCGATGACCTGGCGCAAGTACCCCCGAAACCCGGGAGGCCCCCTGCTCGCATGGTGACGGCCATCGTTCCTTCTGAAACCGAATGCCCGGACCCTCTAGACACTGACCAGAAGTATTGGGACGTAACGGTTCGTTGTAACCGCCGAATTACTGCGGATGATTGGTTCCAGGATGTCAGGCATTTAGAGCTTCTCTCACAAAGAAATCTGGAGTGAGCGACTGTCCTGTCTGTTGGCCTGTATTAATCTTTGTGATGTAGTTATCGTCCTGGAGACGTCGCTATCATCCATCCTATTGCCTTGGCAGCTGAGGTGGATGGCTTGTTGGTTTCTCTGGGATGGGCAAGTACCGCGGATCAGCCATTCTCGATTACCCGTGCCATGAAAGGTGCGTGTTTAGCCCTCCCTTTACGTGCTTCTCATAAGCGTACACAGATCAATCGCTACCCGAACA
>JBBPKE010000603.1:4899-15507 GCA_038089095.1 Tylopilus orsonianus | reverse complement strand
ACGGACCACGCTGTGCAGTACCGTATAAGGCTACTGACTACTGAGACGTACTATACTTTAAGAGTCCGGGCACCGCGACTACTCAGCGAAGCCGGCCGTTGCCGAGCTTCGTGTTGCGACTGCAACATATGGTCACATGTCGAATTTCAAAACTTTGCTAGGTCCTTTTTTAGAACATCAAAGGGTGAGTTAAGCTGGTTGTTTGGGTCAAAAATACCGTATTTGGATACTAAAAGAACCATAATTATATAATACTTACCTGATATGGTTTCATTTCCGGTTTAGTCATCATAATTATCGATTTTGGGGGGTCTGAAATGGCTATCGGTTATGGGTTATGGGTTATGGACACAAAATTCCTGCAAACCGACTCAGGAAATGGGAAAAGGCATCTGAGTATGCGTTATACCCCCTATCTATTATAAGGGAGTTGACTGTAGCTGAAGTAGCACTTTGCGGGCTCAAAAATCTGTCACCATCTGTCTGGGTCTGTCCAACAAGGCATGGCGTGGTGCTAAGTTGCTTGTAGCAACTTTACCTGTACGAGAGTGGGCTTACTAGTACTAGCGGTAGTATACTACGAATCAAACTACTCCACTGGCGCAACTGCTGACTAAGCATATATTAGTCACATAGATCTCAACAAATGTCATCTCAGGGGTAATCCTCGTAATTCCCTCCTTGTCATTCTCCATGCTCGACAACCACGGTGCCAACAAACCGACAAACTTGATTCATCGTGCGGCAGCGAACATGCATGACCAATTTTGCTGATTATGTTGTCAACGCGTGTCCAATAGCTGAGGCGAGACTCTAGTATGCACGGGCTTGATGATCAGGTAGGTCAGTTATAAAAGCCCCCCTCATAGGACTGCACGAGGGAGGACATTTCATTCGCAACCTTTTCGCGTTCCATGACCCGTTCAAACTTGAAAGACACTACAATGAATCATGTTACCACCACCCTCGGAGGAACTGCGTCCAACGTCGTCGTTGGGAAAGTGACTGTAAGCCCAACCTATACCAGTATTGTCTGAACCCATGATAATCATATTTTCTTGTAGCATAGTCTCGTGATGATGACAAGAGTATTGAGATCGATAGCTTGTGGTTCACACGTCTGATTGCAGCACCTTGTAGGTTAAAGTCCGGAACCTGTTCCCGACGAGCAATGCTTTGAAGTGACCGAGGCAGTTGCAATGCATTCCCCTCTGGTGCCAAGCGTTCAAAAACTGGAAGATCGTTCCTCGCATGCTTACTGATGCCACATATCGCAAATTGGAAGTGCGTGTCTGTTGATCCTCGAATGTAGCGCGCGCTCGTGGATTATATCAAAAAACGACGGTCTTTGGTGTGAAATACGTTGCGACGATATTCGTTGCGTCCGTTGGTGTGCAAGGAATTTTACATGCTGACGGTGAACTCACGAGTGCACGCGCATCTGGGAATGTTGGTATCCCCTACATTATGAGCACTGCATCCACCCGGTCCATTAAGGATGTAGCAGCAACGAATGATCGGAATGGCCACAGGCGGTACCAGCCCTACTGGAGAACCCTTTTTCTCTCCGGCGTTGCTATTGCCAAACTACTCAATATACTCTTGAAAACTCTGGGCCCCGCACCTCGGAAGTCACACTATCTATACTGAAGCGGGCGAAGGGGAATGGATTTATAGTGCTCGTGATCACGCTTGACACAATGTACCTGGGTTGGCGCCCTCACGATATCGGAAACGCGTATCTCCCTTTCGCGTACGGAGTTGGCATTCAAGCTTGCATGTCTGATCCAGTGTTCATGAAGCGGTTGGGTCTCGAGCCGCGCCGATCCGAGCGCACTGCATTCCAATTCGAGCCTGAAAAGATCCGGGTCGACGGTGCTATCGGACTCTAGATACACTTGACAATATCGTGCGCTCGTCCAAAGTCCGCGCTGCACACCAGTCCGGAAAGCTAACCGTCCTCTTTGACTCAGGGATCCGCACGGGGAGTGATATCCTCAAGGCACTCTCGATGGGTGCTCAAGGTGTCTTGAGTCAGTCTGTCATTGCATACGTCTTTTCCAGTGATTCCGATTCTATAATCGGACAGTTGCGCGTCCGTTCATATATGGCCTCGCGGTCGCCAGACAGGAAGGTGTCGAGCAGATCTTGAGGCAGGCCATGTGCAATTTGGGCATCATGAGTCTGAGTGGGTATGGCGACATCAATGAGGTTACCGGGAATAAAGACGAAATGTTGACGAGATGCAGTACGCATGTTAGGTGCCAGAGGGCAGAATTCAGAATTGTCCCGTGGTGTGGGCAATCCACCGTCACATGACCCGGCACTATCAGTTGAATCAAATGTGGAAAATAACGCGAACCTGAGGTTTCTAGTAATTGCATAATTGGTAATGATTCAAAGAAGTAGGGTTTAGCAGTAGCACTCACAACAGAGTTACATGGAATATGGCATATCGCTCACTCGAGCTGAATACGTACACTCTTGCCCCTTGTTCTGACAGTCAACTACTCTGTACATATTATACATTTGCTGAAATCATCACTTATCGTTGTCCCCTAGTCCATGTACCTCACTTGGGGTATGTCCTCGGTTCTCTGATTGGAGCATCCACAAATCCATCAGTTCCCCAGTACTGTTTCACACTTTCATCTGCAGTCACTTTTTCATAATGAGCAAAAATGTGCGGGTATTTTGCGCGTTCGTCTAATCCAAGTGCAATACTCGCAGCAGTGAAAATGGTGCCAGCCAGAACAAAGTCAGCGAGGGTCAGAGTGTCTAAGGCCACGTAACCAGAGGGACTAGCGGCAAGATGGGATTCAAGGTAGGCAAGGCCGCGAGCAAGGCGCCCAATATTTTCATCAATAACCTGTGGTTAGTCATTAAGATATCAAATTGACATCTCCAGTGATTATTACGCTTGCCTCGAGGTTGAAACGCCCATAGAAACCATAGACAAGGCCTGCGATGTTCTGAGCTGGTGCGCTGATCTCGTGTTCAGCAAAGTGCACCCATTGGTCGACAATTGTGGTTTCCTGCACACTGGAGCCCAATAGGTTCACCTTGGTTCCGATGCTGCTCACTGGAATGAATGAGTGAGTGGTTGGAGCCAACAAAGCAAGACTCTAATAGGCCACTCACAATAGCGGGCAATTATGGCGCCTTCCATTAGCTTGAATCCGTCTGTACCCTCGAAGGTAGGAATCTTCGCATAGGGAAACTTGGACATGAACTCTGGAGGCCTGTTATCGTACGACCACGCGGGTTGTTCGAGCTCAAACCCATTAACGGATGCAACACTGAGGATCTTTGACGAAATAGCTGAGTTCGATTTGAAAACTCGGCTCAATTATGAACGTACGACTTTGGACTGCCGTTGGTGAACGTTGCCCCAGAGAGTACCGATAGGAGTCATTTCACTCAGTGGTTACGAGAGAAATAAGAAATTGGAACGCTAGCTGTTTGGAAGACCTTTTTATACGTTCACGGATCGATTAACTGCGATTGTGCCGCAGGTGAGCAATGCGGTGCTCCACTAGAGAAAAATAATGCCAATGTATGGCTGAAGCAGCATTTCGCGAGCCCGAAAATCCGGCTCCATCCGTCCGGGTCTGTCCGACAAGGCATGGCGCGGTGCTAGATAGGCATGATACTACAACCATGTTACCCGATCACCACTCCAAGTCAGCCTTTCCTTATGAAGTTAGAAGCGGGAGAAATCTGTAAATACCAAAATCCGAGTCCATCCGAGGCTGTCCAAGCATACGACAAGTGACTAGTAACCAACCCACCGGGGGTAGGTAAGTGAGATGACGAGAGAGAGGGAAAGAAATAATGGGGTATCCACTGGGCAGAGCCAGCTACTTAAATACTTGCAAATAGCAGAGGATAAGCCTATCGTGTGACGCGTTGGAGTGGAGGGCCTGGCGAGAATGCCTTGGATAATGCACAGTGCTCAGTGTTGGCAAATGGAAATCGATTTGTCGTCAGGGTGCCCTTCTTCACTTTCAGAGCCTCAGGATGACGCCACAGCCTCGTTACCCCGCAACCACGAGAGGCTAGGGCAAGTGGAAACACTATAAATGAGATATGCACCCTCGTGCTAAGGGGTTTGACTCGCTGAGATCAGCTGGACACCGGCGCGTGGGTAGGACAGAACCAGGCAGGATCGGGTAGACCCGGCCATGCGTAGGAAGAGGACCGCAGGTTTAAAAATTCCTCAACTCTATGGGGGAAATAACTCGGGTACTCACCATCACATTGACGGATATGGCTCGCTGAGAGCACCCAGTACCCGAACACCGCCAGGCGGACTCGGACAGAGCCGGGCGGGGCCAGACAGACCTTCCAGGCCAGATTCGGGGAGAGGATGATATACTTCTTTGTTTCCTGACTCTCTGAGAAACTTGGGACACTGTAATCCACATGCTAGAACAGTATTCCGTAACCGAGGGGATAGCTACTAAAAGTTTTGTATCTCGGCGAGGCACACGACATGAATGATCGATCACGATGCGGCCGTCAAACGAAACAACAGCTAAACCAACTTGAACCTTGTGCGCCCTTGTCAAGCTGCGAGGCCTCTTTACCTGGCTCATTGTTCTCCAATTACCAGTGTTTCATGCCCAAGGCATCCTTGGAAATTTAGCAGGTAGCAATGTTGGGCCCATAGAGACAAACGTACGGCAGACAGGCATCCTGATTGAAAATGTTAATGTGAGGGGGACCAGATAAGTCGCTCGCAAACCGCGAAATGCCTGTGGAACCTTGAGATACTTTGGTGTAGTTCAGTATCGTCCCCAGTTGCGGTACAAACTCGCCATACAGCAATTGCACCTCGTAAGCACAATAACCATTCTAAAACGTTGTAGCTATATCGGGGGCTACACCGGCCTCTCATTCTGCTGGGTAGGTTAACGGTGCAAGAGAGTTGAACTGAACGAACTCAAAATTGAATTAATTCAATTTGGATTGCAAACGCGGGACTGGCCTGTTTGTAATTTGGAGTTTGGACGACCAATATTTATTGCAGCTTGTATTGGCTGGCATCCTTGCGCTGTTACTATCGTAGCTATCTGTCATGAAACAGCCGCGCGTACTCGGTGAGACGCACATTAACAGCTTCTGTAAAGGGCGCGTGTTATAAGATGACTTTGTCGGGACTACTAACTAAGTCAGTTTGAAGGACAGTGGGCCGAGAGATGACGAATTATCAACTCATATTAGTAGCTTACCTATACGAGAGAGAACTTACTAGTACTAGTAGCGGTAGTATACTGTGAAACCAAACTGCTCTATTGGCGTAGCTGCTGACTAAGCAAATATTAGTCACAGATCTTAACAAATGTCATCTCAGGGGTAACACTCGTAATTCCCTCCTTGTCATTCTCTATGTTCGACAACCACGGCGGTGACGGCACACCGACAAACTTGATTCATCGTGCGGCAGCGAGTATGCATGACCAATTTTGCTGATCATGTCGTCCACGCGTGTCAGATAGCTGAGGCGAGACTCTAGTACTCACAAGCTTGATGATTAACTAGGCCAGGTATAAAAGCCCCTCATGAGACTGTATGAGGGAGGACACTTTCATTCACCACCTTTTCGCGCTCCATAATCCGTTCAAATTTGAAACAAGACACTATAATGACTCGTGCTACCACCACCCTCGGAGGAACTGCGTCCAACGTCGTCGTTGGGAAAGTCGCTGTATGTCCAATTCATACCAGTTCCGTCTGAATCCATGACAATCTTACTTTTTCGTAGCATGGTCTCATGATGATGACGCGAGTATCGAGGTCGATATTAACTTGTGGTTCACGCGTCTGACTGCAGCACCTTGTAGGTGGAGCCCGGAACCTGTTCCCGACGAGCAATGCTTCGAAGCGATCAAGGCAGGTTGCGATGCATTGCCCTCTGGTGCTAAAATGTTCCTCAACGGAGGCGAGCATGGGACTTTCGGCATGTATAGCATTGTCGTTGACCCTCGAACAGGAGAGTTTTACGGTCATAACCACTCCACCACAAACCTAGAAATGATAGCCCGATTCTTCGAGAAGTACCCCGAATATGTTGATAGGACGTTTTTATCTGTCAAGGTCAGTAGGATTGAGTCGGCTATCGCATGTGTTCATGATAGCCTCTTTTTTTACCTTCCCAGGGTGGAATGGTACCTGGGAAACTACTTCCGGGTGGCTCGTGAGTGTTCATTGAGTGTAACGAATCTACAATAAATGATACAGGAATTTCTAGTCCGGAGAATATTACCCGGAGTGTTAATTTGGTGAACGAGAAACTCAGGGGAACTAAACGCCTCGACCTGTTCGAGTGTGCTCGTGTAGACCCCGAGGTCCCCATAGAAGTGTCGATAGCTGCGCTCGCGAAGCTCAAAGACGAGGGAAAGCTAGACCACATCGGCATGTCGGAATGCAGCTCAGAGACCCTCCGTCGCGGTCACAAGGTTCGCAGAAGCCACGATTCTAAAGGTTGCAATTGAGCTCGTTAGTAGGTGCACCCGATTAGCGTCGTCGAGATTGAAGTCAGCCCGTGGTCATACGACCCACAAATACGCGATGGTTGGTTGAAATGCTCCGGATCTCGTCGCCAATCTCACTGTATGTTCTAGTTATCGCCACTTGCAAAGAGCTTGGCGTGGCAGTTGCGGCTTACTCGTAAGCTTTCTTGTCTGGGCTAGCTTTCCAATTTTTTTTTGACGATGATGCAGGCCACTAGGCAGAGGTTTCCTGACCGGCCAAATCAAGCGGCTAGAGGATATTCCTGGTATGTGACTTTAATCTCAGCTTCAGAGGCGGGGAAATAACGTCTAATCTAGAAGGAGATTATCGTCGTCTCACGCCTCGCTTCCATGAAGATGTAGGACTCGTTCATGTCACACGTCCACATTTGCACGTCTGACAGTCATCATCACCAGAATTTCAAGCACAACTTGGCTATCGTGGATAAATTGACCGAGCTCGCGAACAAGAAGAATATGACCCCTGCACAACTTTCTATTGCCTGGGTCGGCTCCCTCGGTTCACACGTCATACCCCTGCCTGGATCATCGTATGTCCGATTCCTATAGTCTTATCCGCTAACCTCATAATGGCGTGTCCCTTAGGCACGCCAAACGCACCCTAGAGAATTCCGCAGGTGGTGACATTATGTTCACCGAGACGGAACTGCAGGAGATAAAGCAGGTTGTCGAGAATGCTGGCGTGAAAGGGGGTAGGTACCCGGAGCAATTTGAGAAGTATCTTTTGACCTAGGAGCCTGTAACCAACCTGAGCTATTTGTTTGCCTAGTTACACGTAGTAAAGGTCTGTGTTTCGGTAAGGCTGTCTTAAGAATTCGTCGTGCGCCGTCTGTTGTGGACATGTACATTTCCTGGAGAAGTTCCGTGGAATCAAGTACAAATGGTGACTCGTTCACAACTACTGTGTTGGCGACCTTGTAGGCTACTTTTGCACACATGATGTAGGCGATGGACACATGGACATGCAAATCTCAAACAGTTACACATAAATGGCAGTCAGGTCCTGTGTCTGAATACTTCGTGCCCAGTGTATTTCAATGACAAGGCCCACACTGGAAAGGCGCGGGACAAAAAACGGGGTGTATCAAGTTTCGGTTGCTACTGGTAGGAGCAAGTTGGATAAATAAGGGTCGACATGTACAATGCGGCGCTTAAATAATCTCACCCAGGATACGATTCGATGATCTCGTCCGCTCACCGTTCCATTTCCACGCTCACCGCTCTTCTCGATAACCTCTCCAGAGCTCTTCGCCTCGGCTCCTTGTCACCAACACGACCGCTCTGGCCACTGGCGTATCCCAAACTTACTGCACGCATGCCTGCATCCCGGTGGATACCCCCCACGGGCCGCCGAATGGTAACCCTCGGATACTCATTTTCACTGTCTTGCATGCCGTCTTTTGTGAGCTTGCTCTTTCTGTCGGCTCCAGAGCCGGGTAGCCCTGCGATCGCCCAACTGACCTGAATGCCGCGTTTGATGCTCCATAGCCATATCAGCCCGAACACAGGCGTGCTCACGAGAACATTCAAAACAGGGAACAGATCGGGGTAGCGAGCGGGAGGTGTGACAACCATCTCGAGCAAGTGCAAGAGGATCATTGATACGTTGGCAACCTAGGGCATACATCGTCGTCATTTTTGAGCAAAGACATCGTGGCTAGAGAAGTCACACACGGTAGTGAGCAAGTGCACAAAGGTGTTGAACTGTACCCGAATGGGATTATATCCTATCAGTCGGCACCAGAATAAGAGTATTGCGATATATTGCACGGCCAGGCCATCTTTCTTCAGCAATGGCCATAAGCTGCAATTAATATCCGTGAAAATTATTAAAGAGATGAATACCAGTGAGCCCAACCTGAAGACACCGACGATGTTCCCGAGAGCGGCCCAGGCAAATACTTCTTCCCCAGGTGATGCACCAGAAAGGAGGAGGGTAAGGGGCAGAAGAGGCAGTAAAATGGATTTCTCGTGGACCTGGAACGAAAAAAGGAAAAACGACATGGAACTCGTCAGCAAGGCGTAAGGGAGCAAAGGCAAAGTCGGTGTCGGCGCCTGCGACTCTCGAACCACCAAAGGTGGGGATCTCAGTTTCGCCTTGTAGCCTCCCCACAAAAGCCCGACAACAGCAGGTAAAAATCCAAGTGCAGTGAGTGCTGCAGAGCCCTTGATAAGTAATGTTTCCTTTCCATAAAATAAACGCTTCCATTTGAGGACAGTAACATTGGTGAAACACCAAAAATTGGCAACCTTGTCTTCGAAGAGTCCACGGGAGAATGGAAAAATGCGTGTGATCGAGGCTTTGAGGGTGGAAATAGGAGAAAATGGGGGAAGAAAGGGTGAGAAGAGGATGACAAAGGAAAGCACGGTCACCAGTGCCAGTCTGGTGAATAGTCGCAGGCTAACGCTGTGTCAGCACCATACATTTGTTCATTGAGTGGTGATCTTACCCATTTTTAGATCCCAAAAAAACACATTTTCCAAGCAAATATGCACCGATAGCAGGGGCGTAATAAAGAGACATTTGCTTGAACCCTAGGCTAAGGACAAAGAAAACCGCCCCGACCAGGTCGAACCCGACAGCGAATGCATTGATCGCTAATAGTGAAAACCCTATTGTCACAGATTATATCGCATCGTGTCTTAGGTATGATATGCGTCATGCAATTTACGCACCAAGCATCACTGAGTTGTATTGGAAATGACCAAAGTCGATGAGCAGAAGTGCGGGGTGAAATAACAGAGAAACAAGGGCGGCATGCTATGATTCATGTGAAGATATATAAAAAAATACAACGAAGAAATGTCGCACCTTTGTCCTTGAAGAACGTGTGGCATGCCACGTCCGTGTGAAGACATATAGCGCTGGAACGTATACGAGTGCATCAAGAGTGATCACGCTTGCCCTCATAAACAACTTATTCCCCGATGTTTCTATTCCACGGGAGGTATCCAGAGCAAACCACGAGGGTTCTATCCATGACCCACTTGAAGAACGCGGGTACGGATGAGCTACATGTAAGATGGTTATTTAGTGGCTCACACTTTTCCACACATCCAAGAGACGTAAGCCGTCAGTGGAGGGTAATCGAGACCCCAGTATTGTAGGTCATAACGGTACCATTGTTGAACAGGGAGGTGAATGGTCAGCTCCATCCAATGTCGCTGTGCTTCATAATCACCGAACATGGGCGGTGCGCCATGGCCTGTAATGCCAAGTTGGACTGCCATTGATATATATAGCACAGTATGTGAGCCAGAAACATACCGGAGTAACCTCCCAGACCAATGCACCACTTCACGTAGGTGGAGGCCGCAATGGCGCACGGTACTACCCATGCCTTCATATTATGCTTGTGCATCCAACGAACCCACCGTCTCACAGCACCCTGGTCTAGTGCATCCTCGTTTTGAGTCCTCCGGAGAGCTGAGGCACGGGCTTGCCTCTCTTGTTCCATGAGCACGCCAAAGCTCAGCCGCCCACTAGAGCTGGGAGGAAACAAGGATGCCGTCGACGAGGCAACAGAAAGCGGAGAGGAACCGCGTGCTTGCCAATCGACGTCGGAGAATGTACCTGTTTTAAGCCAGGACAGGCTCTCGGAAGTGTGCAACAAATGGCGGCGGGGGACGGGCGACACGATTTGTGCGGGTTCGGTATCTGAGCTGGGGCACAATGAAATGATTATAAAGGGCGCAAAGGAACGTATTGGATACACGCACACGACACTTTTCGCGCTTACGATGGAACTAGTACGAAGACGCGATGTCGAGTTGGCAGTCGTCACCTGTAATGTGATGGCTTCAGGAAGGCGATTCGGTCGGGAAATTTTGGTTTGCTAACTTGCCGGTATTCCGCATCTTCTGGAACTACGTCCATTTTATATAGTAGATACCGGAAAACCCGTGATACTAGGTCGAAGTTGTCCCGATGGGTGAATCCGGGCTAACAAAATTCCCAAAGTAGAAGTGTTTGTTTGTTTCCAAAGTCAGTGCCAAATAAGGTAGACCTAATACACTTAGCGTCACATGAGGTAACACCCTAACATTCTTCCCCTTTGACATCGTGAATGTC
>JBBPKE010000602.1:2788-15517 GCA_038089095.1 Tylopilus orsonianus | reverse complement strand
CATGAGACGGTCAGCTCAGATCTTAGACAAGCTTACACCTTAAGATTGCAGGGATTTCGATTGTAGGAAGGGTGTAATATAGTGAATGCTACATGGCTAACCTAGCAGTAACCCTAGGTTATGGGTATGGAATAGGAGTTAGCTAAGTGGTTAGCAACTGCCAAGAGACTTAGCTAAGGGTTAGCACTTAGTCAGCGCTATGCCCCAATATGGGTTACCAAACCCTGAGACCTAGAAGGTTTAGACTAGTACGTCACTGCTCTAGACACGTACACGTGGACTTTATAAGGCCGATGCCTTCGCACCTGTAGTCAGCAGGATTATGTATAGATACAATCCCATCACATCAGACCTTCCTTATATAGCTAGATACCAGTACGTTTACTGAAGGTATTACCATAGTCGGTAGAGCACAGCCTGGTCTGTGTGCATTCCTCTGTAATATATAGTCTGGGAATGCCCCACTAGAATACTCCAGTTCTAGTCTATTGGGTCTTACAGCTCAATACCTCCATGAGAGGCTCTGGTGGTCCTGGGATAAGTCCTTAATGACAGCTAAGGCACTGGGAAGGCTGATTGTAGTCGACCTTGTGGCTTGTCTGCTACAGTGGAGGCATAGGTGTGGCTGTTGATGCATATGCATGGCCATGAGGCTAGTCCTCTTCAGTTCTTGGTGGAGGCACAGGGTTATGGTTGTTGCATCATTGCACATAGCCTAGTGGCTTGTCCACTACACATATGATAGTGTATTTCTATAGAGCTGGGCTGAGCTGGGGATTCTATGGGATATTGTGAGTACAGTTGAAAATGTGTGACAATTTGTCACATACTAGGAGATTTTTGATGATTTGCTGATATACTGAAAGATTTTTGATAATTTGCTGATGCTCTGGGATACTGTGAGTACAGTTGAAAATGTGTAATAGTGTATTTCTGTAGAGCTGGGCTGAGCTGGGGATTCTGTGAGGTACTGTGAGTACAGTTGAAAATCTGTGACAATCTGTGACAAACTGGGAGATTTTTGGTGATTTGCTGATGAGATCCACTTCACTCTTATTCCATTTAGAGGTTCACAGCCTCTCAGAAACTTCTACTGGAAGGGTCTATGCATGTTCCTACCCAGACCATGCATAACAGTAGGACTACAGGATATTAATAAAGAGTAGTCTAAGTAGAGTAGTAACTTACCTCAGTGATCTGGTGGCAGACAGTCACTGAGGTGTGTACTAGACGAAGAATCATTATCTATAGTGCGATGCGAGGTTATGTAATACGTATAGCCACTAACCGTTTGTACTCGACATAATTCCTACAGAAATCTGGTCAAGTCTGGCATGGAGGGAGAAAGAAAAGAAAGAAAAGACGCAAAGTACAGAATATGTGTGGGAATGACTCCAGAGAACGTCCGGAGTCCGCTGGAGTATGTCCGAAGTAGGTCGGACTAAGGGCGGAGTCAAGGGGTTCTGACAATGGCAAAACCCACCCATGCTGTGGGTACGGGTATGAGCGGGTACGGGTACGGGTCAGCTCCATGGTACCCATGAATCCATGACAATTCCGAGTCACTACTGAACCATATGGACGGTCGATAGAGACGCAGAGTGGTCGGGGACCATCCCTTGTCGTGTCGGATGCTTCTGAATGGGATACCTGAGAGGTTTGAGAGCGTTCTGGGCAGTTTTGTAGAAATTAACGTCGTCATTTTGCAAATTGACGCCTGATTAACCGCTAATTAGCGTTATTCTGACTGTCCATTAATTAGCTGTAAACTATGTCTGTCAAGCAGCACTGTCGGAGAGGCACCGTTAATTAGCGGTTAATCTCAGACCTGTCTGAAATTAGTCATACCCTACAGCAGACTTCGATCTGTTTCCTGGACAGTAGCAGTCCGAAAAGGAACTCTACTGCGTGACAGTTCTCGTATGCATTCGTTGCAGAGGGCTATCCTAACTACAACAGTAAATAGAACGAGCCGGTAAACCATAACCATGCGTGCCCTACGCCCAGTGGCCAGGTATGACGGGGTGCGAAGAGGACAGACCACCGTCTACTACAATGTTTTGTCCATTGACATAACTCGACTCGTCTTCAAAGCATAGTAGATTAGTCTGCAATGCGTCACCCCATTCACGACGTATCCGAGCCTCACCTGACGCTAAGAAGAGTGCCATCTGTGCAATCTCTATGTCGCGTGGTCAGCTCGTGGAACCAAGGTTTCGAGGCGCCAGCACGAAGTACGTACCCTGGGCGACACCGTACCTGCCCATGGGATTCAATTGACCGATCTTTCCCTCGTTCCCTCGTTCCCGGGCAGCATCGAACATTTCCTTCGTCATGTTGGTCTCGATCAAGCCGGGGCAGATCGAGTTTACGCGAACATCGGTCTTTTGTAATTGATATACGCTCGTCTTCGCGATCGAGTTGACGCTGTAGCGGGTATAAGATCGTAGTACGAGGGTAAAAATGGATGCGGCCTCACGCAGCTTTACTTGCGCTATCTGGATAATGGCTTATGTCACGAGCGTAACATGAAGAAGGGGCACTCACAGTCAACAGTTCCAGCACCCGAGCGCAATCCAGCAACTGGTAGAACGTGTTTAAATATAAAAAGAGAAGGAAGCGAGGGGGACAAACTCGAAGCTGTTAATATGATACTGCCTCCACTCAATGGCTTGCCGCTCGAAGGATTCGTGTGCATCATAGCCTGCGAGCCATATTTGACCGCTAAGAAGCAACTGCCAGACGAGCGTCAGTGAAACAGTGGAACATACTCTGAAGACACGAGTCTACTTACGAAAGGGAATTAATTCGCATGGTCTCCATGAATCGCTCCGGGGTCGTATCTTGTAGTGCCGCTGTCGTTGATATTCCAGCCTAACATAGCATCAGAGACGGAAACGTCTCATGAGGAGAGGGCAGACATTCGCAAAAAAGACGTCCAGCTTGCCCTCTTCATCAATTGCTTGCTTGCACACAGCAGCTATCGCATTATCGTCCGCGGCATCAGCTTGGATGGTGGTGACCTGTATAGCTATGTAAGCTGTTGAAATTGCGTTTCCACCTTCCACCCGACCTTTACGTCCGGGTACGAATGTTCGATCATCGACTTGAGGTCCGACAGATTATTTATGGAGAAATCTATCAAATACAAGCGCCTTGCGCCTATATAGACAACATCCATGATGAGCATTGCCCGCGAGACGCGATGGGATCACACTCCAGACCTTCATGTGCAAACAGAAGAGCAGAGGCACGCCTGAACAACAAAATACGGGGGTAAGTGGAGAATCAAACCCTTGACAACGTTGGACATTACCCAATGCCATATAACGAGCTCACTCCAGTAATAACGCAGACCTTGCCATTGAGACGCTGTCCGCGAGGAGTGTTCTTCAGGTGTGACTGGATCTGCTCGATGCGGGTCAATGTTCTGTGGTAGTGCTCCGCTGCAGTGGGCTTGAATCCTTTGTTAACGTGCGGACTACCTTTGGCCATGTGGAGCAATTTCCGTAGACGATCGTAGTGGAGTACGGTGGGTGCCTCGCGGTCGGATATATTTAACCGGATATAGATTTCAGCCGCAAAATGTTAGTCAAAGACAGCATTGGTACTACAAGATCAAGATATGTACACTAATAATATGCATATGAACCAATTTCTACAACGATGCACAGCAAGTCCATGCCCCAGTAAGCACCAAAGGCATGGGGGCAAAAAAAGTAGGAAATCAAACCCCCGCAACCATCTTGAAAAGGTGACTATTTGCGGGCTGAGTACGGATAAGCATGAGTTTCCGAGTACGCTAAGGCACCATATGGTGCTGCTCTAGCGTGGGTAGCGTCGAAATGCTGCCCCGGATAGCCTTGTGTAAGGCGGTCTGCATAACAATTCATGGAATTGCCGCAGGTGTCTCGGTACGGTGGCAGATGTGCCTGGCTGGCGTATGGATACACGGACGCGGAATGCTGGAGTGGGCGCTGAACCGTAGGCTCAGCAACGCAGAGAAATTGATTGGACGGAGCCGATGGGAGACATTGAGTGTATGACACGGGCTGCGAGTCATGCGGGACCGAATTGATATCGTTGGCGTCTGTGCAAGGAGTGCTTGAACACAATGAGGTGGAACGCCCGACGGGTGGAAATTCAGAAAAGATGCGAGGACATCCGTCATAAAGCTGGTTATGGGTGTCGTGATTGGACGAGTGAGTCGTCGGTTGCTCGTCAGATAAGCTTGTCAACGGCTCTAACATAGATAGTCCGGAGGCAATGGGAGAAGACACAGGGGAATCCCGTCGTCCGGAGGGAATAGAGCTGTACATTGCATCAAAAGTGAAGCAGGGCTTGTCGGGATGGGGGCGGTTGCGCTTCTTTGGAGGCGGAGGCGGAGGTTTCTTCACCCTATCCTGAGGGAGAGGTTCGTTAGTGAGTAATGGTTTCATTTCCTTCATCTGTTGCAAATACACAGTTAGAATAGGGATCAAGTGCTAATGAGAACAACATACTGCCGCAGATTCTTTGCGATAGTGGCTACCTTCAACGGGAGAGCGCGGGATATCGTGCATATAACTGGGAGGAAAGATCGTCGCCGTCGAAGAGCTCGATGATGGCTATCGTTTTTGAACGATCCTGAGGGGATTTCTTGCTTGACCTGCAAACGGATTAGGCACAGTGATATATACGAGACAGACAAGTATTTCTCGGCGACCATTGCGAGCACGTTGGAGTGATAGAAACGCGCCAGCCTGGTGCCGTAGCTGTGGGGATAACGGTAGCTCATCAGTCATGATGTAGGCGAGTGTGTTAGGTCAAGGTCGCCTTGCCGAGTGGTTTGATACTCCGCCACCTGCAACCTCTGTATCTCGAATTCCGGAGCGACTTAGAGAACGACCACCACCATCGGGCTGGAGCACCACGTTGGACACGATCATTGATCATGTCTTCTAGTATAGAACTTATCAACCCAAAAGCTGAAAGTGTTCGTCGCGCTGCGGCGCTGCAGGTAATTTCATCTCCCTGCGTGTCTCTCTTGTCCGCATCCCTCCCACCAGGTCAATACAACAGGTGCGATGGGTCTCGCGAATGTGGTGAAGGGTAATCTCGGTAAGCGTCGTGCACACCATCTCGTCCCTCCGTTTCGCGATCAAATATGCATCAGGTCCAAGAGGGACACTTAAGATGCTCGTGGACGGTGCTGGGCAAATCAAGATGACCAAGGATGGAAAGGTGCTGCTCTCCGAGATGCAAATACAGAATCCGACGGCCGCGATGATCGCCCGTACCGCAGTCGCCCAAGACGATCAAGTTGGCGATGGCACCACCTCCGTCGTTCTCCTCGTAGGGGAGTTGCTCAAACAAGCGGACCGGTACATCTCAGAAGGCGTACACCCTACCGTCATAGGAGAAGGCTTTGATCTCGCCAAGAAAGAGGCTTTAGCCGTCCGTTCCGATACTGGCCCGCTTCCGCTCGGTGCTGACGCAACCTGTAGTTTCTAGACACGTTTAAACAGCCATCAAAACTGGATCGGCCTACCCTAATTAATGTCGCACACACTTCGCTTGCAACGAAACTGCACGTCTCGCTAGCGAAGCAGCTCGCAGCTGACGTTGTAGACGCCGTGCTCACCATCAGGCCACCACCGCCCCTCAAAGGCACGTATTTAATCCCAGAACACGATTTCCACGCTAAAAGTCTACTGTAGAAGCCAAAGATCAATGGAGAGACCCTATTGATCTTCACATGGTTGAAATTATGAAAATGCAGCACCGCACGGCGTCGGAAACTCAGCTTGTGCGTGGTTTGGTCATGGATCACGGCGCAAGACATCCAGATATGCCAAAACGCGTCGAGAACGCCTACATTTTGACGTTAAATGTTAGCCTCGAGTACGAAAAGACGTACGTCGACGCGCACTGCTTTTTCCCAACTTTAATTCACAAAACCTTAGGGAGGTTAATTCCGGCTTCTTTTACTCGTCGGCAGAGCAACGTGAAAAGCTCGTTGAGTCTGAGCGACGTTTCGTGGATGCTAAAGTCAAGAAAATTGTTGAGCTCAAAAATCTCGTCTGCGACCAAGCCGTCGGAGGCAACGAGAAACTGAAGAATTTCGTCGTGATCAATCAAAAAGGGATAGATCCTCTTAGTCTTGATATCCTTGCAAAAAATGGCATTTTAGCCCTGCGACGTGCCAAGCGACGCAACATGGAGCGGTACGCCCGATATTGGGACGTAATACGATAGCTATCGATCTCACAGAAACTTGCTTATCACAGGTTGCAACTCATTTGTGGAGGCATAGCACAAAACTCTGTCGATGACCTCACCCCGGATATTCTTGGATGGGCTGGTCTCGTTTATGAGCACACACTTGGAGAGGAGAAATTCACGTTCCTCGAGGACGTCAAGGACCCCAAGAGTGTCACACTCTTGATCAAGGGCCCCAATGCACACACAATACAACAAATTCAGGATGCCCTTCGCGACGGGCTTCGTGCCGTCAAAAATGCACTCGAAGACGAGTCCTTGATCCCGGGGGCTGGTGCATTCGAAGTCGCCTGCGCTGCCTATCTGAGCGGACCCATCAAAAAGGCCGCCAAGGGCAGGGTCAAGATGGGAGTACAGGCTTTCGCAGATGCGTTGTTGATCATACCAAAGACCCTCGCTCAGAACGGTGGCTTTGACGTTCAGGATGTCGTCGTAGCCCTGCAGGTGCGTGTACCTTTTTATGGGTTTATTATGATTGTAGATCTCGATCTTTCCCTGACATGGCACATCAAGGACGAACAATCGGAAGGCAACATCGTTGGTATCGACCTTCAGTCTGGCGAGCCGTTCGATCCTACTGTCGAGGGCATCTGGGACAATTATAGGGTGAAGCGGCAGATGTTGAATTCCTGGTGAGTCCAGCCACGCTACTCCACACCAGCGCATGTCGTGCTCATTTAGGTACGCAGTTCCGTCATCGCCGTAAATTTGCTGTCCACAGATGAAATTCTGCGGGCTGGACGGAGCTCACTCAAACCAGATGGGCAGTCGTGATAGATAGCGAGCATCGCACGTACATTGTTATCACTTTCTAATGACATTCTGATGAACTCGTCAAAACCGCGTCCATGACTATGAACAATTAACAACTATACTGTTCGTAAGGTACGTGAACTATGGCTGGTCAACGTGAAGGGGGAAGAAAAAAAAGCATAAATTATTTATTGCTATAACGCGGTTGAGAGTTGGGCGAATGAGTGGGCAAGCGAAAGCGGGGAGAGCGAATAAGTTACGCCAAAGTCTTTCGTGAACACAACATCGCGGGGTCAATCTGAAAGTATATCTGATGCAGAATCCCATCCAGCATGGACGAGATGTGTCGGTGAATCCAACTCGCCGCCACAGAATGAAGCAGACTTTCTCAGATAGTGAGACATGGGTGTTGCCTGGGCATTTTTCCAGGGCGCGACTGCTGGGAGTTCTGTGGTGTATGTAACGCGGAGATGAGAAAAGGGGTCTTCACTTGCGGATCCTTCGTGGCTCGTTAGGGTTTCTGCGGGGAGACTTTCAACAGCACGGTCGTCGTCGGAGTTTGTACTCCCAAATGACTGTTCACCAGGAAACGCTGTGCGAGACTTCAGAATGTAGCCCGAGAACTCCCCTACCTGCAAGTGTGCTTAATTTTATGAAAATGAATAGGCCAGGGAACCATACGTACGGCCTCTGTTGCTGCTTCTGACATGACCTGGGCAGTAACATCGACAATCGTGGACTTCTGCGGTGATACCGATCGACCAGCAAGTGTTGTCCGTGTGCTCAATGCGGATGATATCTCAGATTGCGAGGTGGTCAAAGATAAACTATACTCGTCAGGAAGCAAAGACCTCGGTCGTAGTCTCTGGCTACGACGGGTCCCAGTCCCTGATTCTAACGGTGACTTGGCAGTTGAAGACCAACGTCGCCTAGCAAAATTAATAGGAGATGGTTTGAACGTGAGGATGGTGGAGATGCTGTGCATAGAATGGCGTGGCGTAGGAAGACGTGGAGCAACCTCTTCAAATTTACTGTCAACGTCAGGTTTGCTTTGGAATGGAAATTGGTCTGGACTTGGAATGGGCAGTGGGGTACGATCCTGAGGAGTGACGGGCCCATTACTCTCGCTCTCTACAGTAGGAAGGGAACCTTCAGCATCTTCATCATCAGGAGACGAATCTTCGGGTGGCGGAGCCCATATCCTGCGGGCGAAATTCGTGGGATTAGGCCGACACAAGAGACCAGCGTTCAAGCCCTTGAACCTTAATGAAGGGGTACCGCTGGGATTGTGCGGAACCGGATCTTCATCTCCGTCGCCTGAACGCGGACTACTCCGCAATTTCTTACTCGGACGTGGTGACCGGTCAGGAGTAATAGCGTGCCTGCGTTTGCCGCCGACAAGTGCAGGGAGATCCTCAGGCTCGTCTTTGGTTTCTTGTTTATCACCAAGCCATCGCTCTACCTTTGCCCTCTGCATGACCCGCTGCGCACGTGTCGAACCGCTTCGGAAGGTACCTATCCTTTTCCTCACGAATCTGCCATTGGTTGTTGCTTTCTTGCCGAAACGACCATTCGAGTCCCTGGGTTGAGATTTGACGGCTAGCGACTTAGGCTTGAGGTTACCTCGCGAAGAGGATGGGCTAGCAGGTTCGCTCCTCGATTTCACGCTCACTGGAGAAGAGGTACGAGGCCGCACGATCTTGACGGGTGTAAAGTCTGGTGACTTGAGAGGTGGCAATGCACGGGCTGGTCTGGCTGGGGACGATTTCCGAGGTCTGCCTCGCTTGCGCTTAGGAGCCTCCTCCGCCACGGGATGTTTACGAGGGCGACCACGCTTCCTCTTAGGCAGCATTAAGAGTTCTTTTGCCTTGTCAGACATCTCCACGACCGGACCCTGTTCAGTCTTTCGTTTCTTCGCTGGCCGCTCCTCGCCAACAGCTGTGTGTTTAGGTTCCATAGCAACGTTTTTGGGGGCAGGGCGCTTGGAAGACGGCTCTCCATCATCCCGAACAGAAGTAACAACCTGACTTGCTAGACGAGCTGGCCAGGACTGGGAATAAATAGCAAAATGGCGCATACAGCTGGGCACAGAGATAAACCCCACGGCGTGAGATAGTCAATATTTTAAATGAACGCAAACATCGACATACCGAGGACACTCTTGCGGCTCCTTGCACTTCTTGCCTCGCCGAGGCGTCGTATCAATGTTCAGACCCCAAACTATTTGGTTGTCGACAGAAATCATTGGCAGGACGTTGTGGCATGTTACGCAAGTGGGCAATGGTCGTCCATCTGGCCCTAAAGGGGCGGTCTGGCTGGGAACACTCAAAGACTCGTTCCTATCGGCATGAAGTGAAGGGCGCGTGCGCAGAATCCGTGCTTCGGGTTCCTCCTTAATTGAGATCCGATCCCTTTCCTTACTATGAACGGGAGTAGATAATCTGCTTGCACTTCGTCTGGTGGATCGAGAGGAGAGTTGTGCAGTGTCAGATGGCGCTGGCGTAAGCGATTTGGTAAAAGTTTCGGGGGTAGCTACAGCAGACCCTTTCTTCCGCCTTCGCGTAGACCGGACTTGAGCCCCCGGTCCATCAGTTAACTCCGAACGATAGCTGGCTGGAGGGAGAGAGCTATAGAGACAAAGGAGGAGTCAGGGTATGAACTATCGACATATTGCCGACAAACCTCGAGGCAGATCGGCGTGACGTAGATCGGAGGACAGAAGAGTCACCTCCGAACTCCAAGTCAACTTCTGCGACGTCTGGAGCATTTGCCAGTGGCTTGTTTCCTTCCTTATCTTCGTCATCACTTTCGTCTGAATCGTCATCCCGTTCCTGGATAATAGCGTATACTCCGCGGCGAGTTCTGCGCTCGTTCACGTTACCCACCGCAGTTGGGATAGGCTCAGAGTCGGTGAGATCATCATCCGACACCCCAGCATCTGATTCACACCCGGACGCCTCGCCTTCAGGTCCATATCCTCCTCTGCCGTTCTTCTCACATGTTTCACAAAGGCAATATCGGTTCTTGCTGCCAACTACACAGCTAAATCAGGCACAGGGTGCAGAAGAGCATTGCGTGGACTGACAGTAACCGTCACCGTAATGTGCAGTGATTTCTTCACCGACAATGATAGGTCGGATCACGCGGAAAGTGATGTATTTGCCTTCCCGAAACAACTCGCAGTTGTTCTCGCAATCGTGCTGCAAAATAATGAACTATGAGCCCATACTTGGGAGAACGTCACAACTTACGTTCACGAATCGAGCAGGACCCAAAAATAGATGGTTTTTCTTCATCTGGCGTGAATGGATCACACTAAAGTCCCTCCTGATATCAGAATTTCTCAAGTCTGTTCGCTTGAGCTCCTTATCCTCTTCTTTAGATAAGTGGGCCATTGAGCCCTTCAGTTCGGCGATGACCATCCCAGGAGACAAGGGGCGAGTTGCAAGGATACATAATTCGGACTTGCCGGTCTTGTGGGAGTATCGTGACGTGTGAGCTATCTCGATACAACCTCCAGGATGGTATAGCTCGAAGTACCGCGACGCATGTCTGTGGCGAACCGAACTTCAGGTATCGTTAACGAAATAGCAGGGTCCTACACACGTGGCGAAAGCATTAATCTGCTTTTGTGTATATGGCTTGAGGTAGTAGCGAACGGGTTGAAGACTAGAAACGTGCGGGGGTTGAGAGATAAGGTTTTCGTGCCATGCAAATACGGAGACACGAACGCAAGGAGTTCGTCGACTGCCTGACGCACAGCGTTCTGGGGAGCAGCCTTGCTTTCGACCAACTAGAAAAGTAAAAAAAAAAAAAAAAAAAAAGTATCAAGGGGGCAGATACATACATGAGAGGGTGAACAAAATGCTGGAGGTGGGATTGCGACTCACGCGTCTAACCGTGGACATGAGATCGCTGGCGGGAACCTTTGGGAGCCTCCGTGACGGATCCATCTTATGCACGCACAGAGGGACGTTTCCAGTGCCGAGCTTCTCGACGAGAAGGTGGCTGAGAAAGTCGTCGTCCCTGGAGAGGTCACGCATGTTCATGATTTTGGTGGGACGCCATGCCAGAGGGGCAGCGCGGAGGGAGCGGGAGCCAGCCGCCGACGTCGGAGACATCGAACTCGACAGCGGGGACGACGGGGGGCGCGTAAAGAGTGCAGGGAAAGGTGAAAATATGACGCGAAGAGGCAGAGAAGGAGGGGAGGAATTTACAGTCTCAGAGCCTGGCACTGCTCCGGTTACGGCAACACAATGGTTGACCTCGATTACATAATCATTTCAGACTATAACAAGGACATAGTCTCATAGCATGGTAACAATCGTCATAGACTTGGGCTACACTGCTTTTCCGGCTCGGCCAACACTATGCATTGTGCGCATGCTTTTGCTTGCCAGACCGCAGCTTCCGCACGTAGAACTGATCCGTTCATGTCAGCGCCGCAGCACACCGACTATATGCGTGCCAACCCACCTCGAGCTCCTTGCCTTCCAGGATGTACCCGTCGGCGCGACCAGACTGGCCCGGTCTGCTGGAAATGGAAGCATACAGACGCCCCGCAACAAACTGCTGCTCCAACATAGGGTCAATTTTGGCGTCTGGAAAAGGATCAGCATCTCCGCCATCAACCGGGATCATTCTCATGTGACATTACCTTTTCTCCTTTCCTCCAAAATACGCTGCACGTGGTGAGATTTTTTGACTGGCTCTTGGCCGGAAGGGGCAGCCGCCTTTGCAGCACCCTTCTTAGTAATGGGCTGTGCATACTGCATTCACGAGGGACCATCAGCGATGCACACAGATTATATCGACCAGTGTCTGCTCACGTGTGCCTCATACCACTGTCTAAAGGGGGTTGCATCGACTTGAATGATAGCACCCTTGACGAGTGTGTTGGTACGGACCAGCTCGTTGTTGGAAGCATTGTAAACCTGAATACCACAATCTCTGTCGGCGTCCTCAGACGTAAAATAGTGAGAACATGAACGTACAACACTGATGATACGGGTCTTTCTGGTGGTGTGCTCAGAGCCCCAAGCAAAGTTGCCAGAGTCGAGACGGAGAGCGCGATATTTGAAGTTACCGCCACGAACGCGCACGGTGTGAATACGCTTTGCGCCGAGCTTAGTGTTGGCGGGTTGGCGACCGAGCTCGAACTTTCTCTTCTTGCGGTAGTGTGCGCGCTGGGCACCCGTTGCAGAGCGTTTGTGTCGGGACGAACGCGAAATACCTTGCGGACATGGTCAGCAAGGACGACGTTTGAGTCGGAGGGAGACAACACTTACCCATGTCGAGGAGTCTTGAGGATGAGGGTCGTACAAGTTTCGATGATAGCCACAGAAAATCAAAGTTTGAAACATTCAATCTCCGCCGGCAATACCCGGTATCGGTGGCTGTGTTAGACGTGTTTTCAAAACGGCGTCTGCGTGCGCCCTGTTGCAACGCTCGGGCAGGCAGCCCTCGCCATTCAGGCATGCCCAGCTACCCATTTAAATGGCGGTGGTTCCCTGCCTGCTCGCTTCCCGTCGCTTCCACCACTTCTTCTAGCAGCACATCATGTTGATGTTGTTCAACACCGTCCGCTTTCGCATCTTCCGCAGGCATAAGAATACCCGGCCGATCTCCCTATCTAACGCGACTCAAAGCCAGCTCGACCGCCTCGTCCATACTGCAGACCTAAATGTACGAAAGGTACGTCACCTTCTTCATTTC
>JBBPKE010000600.1:0-15525 GCA_038089095.1 Tylopilus orsonianus | reverse complement strand
GCCATGATGGCCTGTTCAGGACTTAGCCCTCTGACCAGGGTGGCAATGTCAAGCTGCTGTTTGTCGTCCCAGGTGACAGCAGCCCTTTCCAGTGTTCTAGATGGACCAGCTACCTGTTTAGATTCCTCTACATTACTGCTATCCATTGCTTGTATGGTTTTCTTTTGCTTTGAGCAATTGACATGGTGGCCTCCTTGTCTGAACTTGCATTCAGAACATTGGGTGGACAGCTTTCGGCAGTCCTTTATCATGTGGCCTTTAGTACCACAATTGAAACATCCTTGGAGATGTTCTTGCCTTGTGTCAACTGCATCAATGTCCATGGTATTTGGGTCTCTCTCTTTTCCCTTGTAGGCATTATTAGAGAATGTGCCTCCCTCTCTTTTCTTGGCCTTCATCATTTTGAAAGCTTCCAGGGCTTGACCTATTACGATGATGTTGTCCCTTAATTTGTTGTAATTCTGGGACCTTTTGCCAGTGAGAAACAATTGCATCCTTATGTCCTCTGTGACGTTTTCTTTGAGATTCCTTGCAGCCATCTCTTCTGGTATTAAGGTGGGGTCATAAACTCCCCCAAATCTAGTCAAGAAAGTGTGAATAAACTCTCTTGCTCCTTGTTGACATTATTGCATTTTTCGCCATACAATGTCCTTTTGATTGCCAGCTACAAAGCAGGCCCTTAGTTCTATTTCCCACATGTCAATTGTGGGCCAGTGAGTTCTGCTGTTTGTGTCTAGCATTCCATATTCTTTCATTTTTATTTGCACCCAAGTGAGCACTTCATAGGTCTCTGCCTTTTCAGCATCCCCTATTCTCATGAGAATGCTGTATCCTTTATCTTGGAGGGTTGGGAATCCCTCAAGATTTTGATTCAAATAGACCCTCATATGGGTCCACCAATTCTTGAACATAAGACTCTTTCTGCTATATTTGCCTGGATTAGATACAGGCTCTATCTTTTTTTGGAATTTAGGCATAATGGTGCCCACTCCTTATATGGCTGTCCCCGCTCCTGCCCTTTCTAATTCCTCTACCCTTTCCCAGGCATCTCTTGCGTCTT
Organism: Tylopilus orsonianus; assembly: GCA_038089095.1. Lineage (NCBI taxonomy): Eukaryota > Fungi > Basidiomycota > Agaricomycetes > Boletales > Boletaceae > Tylopilus > Tylopilus orsonianus. The sequence goes on along the minus strand of JBBPKE010000600.1, from coordinate 14,465 downwards.
TCTGGTTCCTTTCCAGGAGATGTTTTAGGTCACACATTGCAGACCGCATTTGTTCGAATTCTTCGCACATCAGTGTGATTGGCCCCATGTCAATTTCAGACATCTTTGAGGCGAGGAAGAAGGATGTAGAAGGTGGGTTCAGGGGTAAGAGGGGGTATGACTGTTTCTCTTTTTATGGATGGAGTTAATTCCTTGACATCATCTTTGAAGTCCCCTGTATCAAGTACTTCATCTTCAAATAATTCTGGTTGGTAGATTATCAGATCCTCAAAGTCCAAGACCTCTTCTTTTCTTTCGATCAGGGAGACTGATCTTCTTTCAGTGGGGGGTGGAGATGAATAAAAGTTGTGACCCTCATAGTTGTTTGGGTCATATTGCTCTAGCTGAAATCATTCCCAGAACTTGAGTGTTCTGGTCAGCTGAGCTCTAAGGGCTTCTTGGAAACCCAGGCTTGGGAATCGAAAGAGCATCCATATGTAAATGTAAAAAAACTATCTAAATCAGAAGATCTGCATTCCCTTCTGACCACTCTTGGCCAACAACCAATTCAAGCAGTGACTACTAGAATGAAAAGTGGTGTCACAAGCACCAGATCTGAAGATCAAAAAAGATAAAGACTATGTGGGTGTGGCCGACTTTAATTGATTATCACTGCTCGAGGTGACCACCAGAGGCCCTACATGAAGCGAACTGCTTAAGTAATCGCTTCACACATGACCTAACATGTGACAACAAAGACAAAAGAGTGACAAGTCCAAAGATACAAGTGCAGACTTAGTGTGCCTTTAAGAGTTACCAAAAGGGGATATGTGGCCACGAGGCCTTCTTTAATTTCCAATATCTTTAATCTCCATCACACTTCTCTTCCATTTGATGGAACCCTTTGATAAGTACTTTACTTACTGCTTCAGAAGTGCACACCATTGGTCAGAGATAGTAGAACTCCTGTCAGAGAGCAGTATTGTCTCTTTAGGGTATAGTAGTTAGTAGATAAGGACCATGGTCCATGCACCAAATGTCATAGTATATAAAGACTGTCAATCAAGGCCCAAAGACTCCAGTTTAGTTTTTGTGGCATTCCAGCCCAAATCCCTATACTCTAAGAGTTAGTACTTGTGTGAGCTCAGGAACTCCAGTGTAAACTGGGTTGTCGGCTTCATAAGACTAAACTTATCACTACCTGCCCTCACACTATTATCTTTCACTTGACCCAGCATTAAAGGTCAGCTACAGCCGGACCTGAGGCTTATATGGGAAATTTCTTTGCTACATTTCATTCGGGCACTTGCCCACATTCTTGTATTGTAAAGCGGCCCTGATAAGGGCAAAAGAGACGAGGGTACATTAGGGCCCTTGTTTGCAGGTCTCCTCGCACAGAGCTAAGGGACTGATTATCCCCCTGCACTACCTTAGTTCATTTTTCAAAGGACCTTTGGGTCAGGAGCTTGTGTCTTTACTTAGAACAACTTTTACCATACTCTATGTAAAGGGGGCTAGGAAAGGCTATTGGCCTAGACCCACCAGGAGGGAATGCAGGTCTCCTGGTTTAGAATTACAATTCGATTTTACTATAAAGGATGTTACAGTGGTTAGAAAACCTCAAAAGACATTACCACCAAGAATTTGGCAATCATCAAATTTGGCCTGAGTACCTCATGTACCTTAGGTACAAAAATTTTACTATCATTGGTGCCTACCCTCAAGACTCAGTTCTTACCTTTCCCAAGTACTTAAAAGCAAAAGAAGAAACTCCCAAAAGGGAAATTAAAAAAGAAAGCTTTTCCCCCAAATGATCTCTGGAATTTGAGGATCTTATTTCATAGCAAACACCCTATAAAGAATTTCTACCAACATCTGAGAAAGGAGGCTCTGCTTGGTCTGATCCAATCTTACCACCTCCTGATCAAGTACCGGAACTACCCCTGATAGAAAGAATTCAACTAAGGACACCAGACAACCATCTGCTAGTCTGGTTACATTCTAAAGGACTATACAAAGACGTTGTGCTCAAGCACCCCACTAAGTGGACTAGAGAGGCCTCCCCCATCTCCCACACCTTCCAACCTCTCAAAAGGATCAGTTATGGACCTGGAACCAGCAGGACTGGCTTCAAATCACGAAATGGAAGAACTGTGATGACAACTTGCAGAACTTCACAGAGATCTGGTGATCCTTCAGGGTCAACAGAACAGAGTTGTACCCGCAGTGGTATGAGTTACAAAAAGAGTGAATCCTATACCCAATCCAGGATTCTTTGATGGAACATCAGCCAAATTCGAAAATTGGTGGTCAAAAATAAAGTTGTTCCTGGAAATGAATAAAGACATCTATCTAGACAATAAAGAAAAGGTTCTTGCAATTCTCACAAGAGTAGGGGACCCCAAGAAACAAGATAGTGGAGCCTCTACATGGGCTCATATACAAATCGAAAGATACAAACAGCTGCCCAATGTGGAGCATTGGCCCAATGTGGTCAGAATGGACAATGAATTAAAGAAACGATTCCTGGCAGGGAATAGAAAGGATATTGCCTTGAGAAGGCTAGAAGCTTGTATGCAGAGAAAGGGTGAATTTATTCACCAATACGTAACGAGGTTTGAAGGGCTGTACGATCACGCCCTGATACCAATGAGTTACACAGTACAATGCCTCAAACAAGGAATAAATAAAGACATCCAAATGCAGTTGTTCCTAACAGACCAACAATCAGACGATTTTCCTACATTAAGGGAAAACGTCTTAACAATAGGAGCGGCTTTCAACTCGTTAGCAATGGCCAGAAAGGGAAAAGAGGGAGGCACATTCTTCAACAACACCCACAAAGGAAAGGCCAGGGACCCATTCACAATGGATGTAGATGCTCTGGAAATAGACGCTGCAAGGTTAGCAAAGCCTACGAGCTGCTTCAATTGTGGTGGAAAAGGACATAGGATTAAAGATTGCAAAAAGCCATCGTCCCAATGTCAAGAATGTAGATTCCAAATGAAAGGACACAAGTTCTCCTGTTCCAAGTATAAAGGACCTGGCCCAAAGAAGGCCATACAAGGAATGGCTCCAAATAATGGGGAGGGGCCTTCTACATTGAATGGCTCTTATACAAGAGCAGTTACAGGTCAAAGAGAAGGAAAGATGCTGGACAGAGCAGCTGTTGAATGGAATGATGAAGATGGCTTCGACCCAGCCACAATTGTCCATGGCCTTGGACCAGTGGCTGCTCTGCAGGCTTTGTACAATGCCATTAATATCAAAATGCACCCAGAAGAAGCTGCTGGGAAGGGAAAAGGAAGAGCTGCTTGAAGAATCTGGAACTTCAAGTGGCTATACTGTGTCTATTGAATAGGTATCCAATTGCCATAAAAAGAAAAGAAGGGGGTCCTTCTAAGGACAAAAAAGTATTTAATTTTTCTGATACTATTTGTGCCAACTACTTTAGTAGTTTGGCTGACAGGGACTATAGCGATGCCTATAGTGAGTTAGATTGTAATACCATAGATACAGACACCAAGAGTTTTTATTTGTGTGAAAGTTGTTGAAAATGCCGTATTTTTACCTTTACAATGGTGTTACTTTTTCATGTCATGTGACCTATGGCTGTGCTAATCACATGACTCATCACATGACTTGAGGCTGTGCCTCTTACCAATCAAAGGCTGTGTCATGGCTATGCTATGATATCATAATGACATCATGGTCTAGGCTAGTCCAGACAAACTCATGTATTTAATTACCGTCGTAGAACCTTCTGGAATGTTCTATTACTATACCCTTATATAGTTAGTGTGTAGATTCACATGCCAGCCCTAAGCTGGTCCATGCACTGGTTTGTACAGTATATATAGCTGTCAATACAACACCCAAAGACTCCAGTTTAGTCTTTGTGACATTCCAGCTACAATTCTCTCAACTCTTAAAGTTAGCTCTTGGTATAGGCCTAGGTTTGCGCAGTACTGTGCAGCTGTCAGCTTCATTAAAACTAAACTCCCAATACTTCCTACTCCTACACCACTTCGCTCTATCAGCTGTGTTACACACGGATCCCAGTGTTAAGGGAATCATAGCCAGACCCCAGGCTTTAGGGGATTACCTTACCACCTTACCTACCCACTGTTTGGCACTCTTTTAAGTAAAACATCCCCAATAAGGGATTAAAGCAGAGAAGCCTGTAGAGCCTCTGGTGGTCACCTCACGCAGTGATAATCGATTAAAGTCGGCCACACCTACCTATCTTTTCTTTCGTGGATCTTTGGATCTGGTGCTCGTGTCACCAACTTTTTCACTTTAGTAGTCACTGCTTGGAATGGCTGTTGGCCAAGAGTGGTCAGGAGGGAATGCAGATCTCCTGATATAGTTTACTTTTACTTTTTACATACAGATGTTTCCCCCACCTCTCCCCTCTCTCGAGTCCCTTTCAAGGGCTCTAAGGAACACTGGCAACTCCTTCAAAGAAGTTGCTGCATATTGGGATTGGGTACAGCGAACCCCCAGTCCACTTCTGGATCTACCACTTGATCCATACTACAATGAGCTTGAGTTTGAAGAACTCGCTCTTCAATATCTGAAAGAGTTTGCAGACGAAGTACTCGATACTGGAGACTTTGAAGAAGATGTTGAGGAATTAACTCTGTCTATCAAAAAGGAAGAAAGCCCTATCCCTCCTCTACTATTTGAACCTTCCTTCTATATCCTCCTCCCCTGCCTAAAAGATGTCCGAAGTCAACATGGGCCCAATCGCGCCCTCGCACAAAGAATTCGAGGCAATGAGGTCTGCAATGCGTGACCTAAAGTGACTGCTGGAAAGAAACCAGGCAGACGCACAAGATGCAAGAGACAGAGTCGAGGAGTTAGAACGGGCAGGAGCAGGGTCAGCCACACAAGGAGTGGCAAATGTTATACCTAAGTTCCAGAAAAAAATAGAACCTGTCCCTGACCTGCAAAAATATAATGGCAAAAGTCTAATGTTTGAAAACTGGTGGACTCGCATGAGGGTCTATCTTAATCAGAACTTGGAGGGTTTCCCAACTCTTCAAGATAAAAGATACGGTATCCTGATGAGAATCAGGGATGCTGAAAAACCAGAGACATATGGAGTGCTCACCTGGGCGCAAATAAAAATGAAGGAGTATGGGACCCCGGACACCAACAGGCAAACACATTGGCCCACCATAGATATGGGGGAAATAGAGTTAAGGGCCTGTTTTGTCATGGGAAACCAAAAAGACATAATTTGGCGCAAAATACAAATGTGCCAACAAGAACTGAGGGAGTTCGTCCATGCCTTCCTCACCAGATTCGGGGGTGTCTATGACCCCACAATGATCCCTGAAGAGATGGCCACATGCTGTCTAGAAGAAAATGTAGCAGAGGATATCAGAATGCAGTTGTTCCTCACGGGAAAGAGAACCCCCGTGTACAACGATTTAAGAGATAACATTCTGCTGATCGGTCAAGCCCTTGAAGCTTTCAAAATGACGAAAGCAAAGAAAAGAGAGGGAGGCACATTCTCCAATAACACCTATAAAGGGAGAACAAGAGACCCCAATGCAATGGACGTAGATGCTGTAGACACAAGGCAAGAATGTCCTCAAGGGTGCTTTAACTGCAGTACTAAAGGTCATATGATCAAGGACTGCAAAAAACCCTCCACTCAATGCTTGGAGTGCAAATTCTGACAAGGAGGTCACTGTGTCAATTGTTCAAAATACAGAAAGAAGTCTGTACAAGCAATGGATACGAATAATGTGGAGGAAGATGAACAGATGGCTGGACTGTCTCAAATGCCGGAGAGAGCTGCGGTCTCTTGGGACTACCGACAGCAGTTGGACATTGCCACCTTGGTCAGAGGGTTAAACTCTGAACAAGCAATTGCCGCATTAAGAGATGTGATGGCCCTGGAGAAGAAGGGAAAAGGGAAAGCCAACTGAGGAATCCGGAACCTCAGAAGGTGCAAGGTATTATTTTCAGAATCGTTTTGATGCCCTAAAGGGGCTTGATAGGGACTATAGTGATGCCTATAGTGAGTTAAATATTAAAAATGTAGAAAACGATAAAAAAGGGATTCCGTGTAAAGTAGTAGGTGCTAACGGATGCATACCTGTACATAGCACAGATGGAGCTGCGGGTTTCAACATGTATGCTGCTGTTGAAGCAGTGGTACCCAAGGGGGGAAAGGCACTTGTTGACACTGCGATACAAGTAGCAATCTCTAATGGTTTCTATGGAAGGCTTGCATCCCAATCCAGGCTTGCTTCCAAGAAATCAATTGAAGTTGGAGCTGATGTTATTGACTCGGACTATCAAGGAAATATCTTTGTTCTTTTATTTAATTGTAGTAACGAGGACTTTAGTGTATCAGTTGGAGATAGGATAGCTCAACTGATCATTGAACAGATCGGTACCCAACCCCTGGAGAAAGTTGATGATTTAGAAGATACCAGAAGGGGTGAGAAGGGATTTGGCAGTACTGGAATTCAATGTACCACTACAACCGAGACTGGGACCCCTTGTGGGCTCACTGCATGGGAATGCAGGCTTAATTCAGTCAAAATAAAAACAAAAAAAGAAAACATCAATAACCTCCTTGATGTTCCAGATCAAGTCTGGGTTAAAAACTTAAAACATCAATGGGAGCTTACTTTGACAGTATCAATTGCTCCACCAACAGAAAAAGGAAATATGAGGAAAGTCAATGCACTACTGGACAGTGGTGCTAATGGAATGTTCATTGATAAAACTTGGGCCAAAAGTAATGGGATTCCACTTCAAAAACTAGAAAAGGAAATTCCAGTGTTTAACATAGATGGTACCAAGAATTCTGCAGGAAATATTACCCATACTGCAGAATTAATCATGGACTATGAAGAACATAGAGAACAGGTCATCACTGAAGTTACCAACCTAGGAAAGAACGACTTTATCCTAGGGTACATATGGTTAGAAAAGCATAACCCCTCCATTGATTGGCAAACAGGGGAAGTACATCTTCATTGATGCCCACACTCTTGTTACCTTCTATGAGACAGAACATGTCTTATGAGGTCTTTACTGGATAAAGAAATTGATAATGCTCAGGTCGTATATCCAAAGTTAAAAATGATAGAGAAAGAAACTAAAAGAGAAACAACTGTGGATGAACTGGTACCACCACAGTATCTTCACGACTACTATTCAGTTTTTTCAAAGGGATCCTCAGAGAGGATGCCACTAAAGAAACCTTGGGATCATTGTATCCAACTGAAAGAAGGATTTCGACCAAAGAAAGCGAAAGTTTATCCAATGTTCCCGGAGGAATGAGCCGAAGTTAATAGCTTTATTGAAGAACAACTTTGCAAGGGATATATTCACCCCTCGAAATCACCAATGACATCACCCATCTTCTTCATGCCAAAGAAAGATGGAAAGAAGCGTATGGTACAGGATTACCGATACCTTAATGAATGGACAGTCAAAAATAACTACCTGTTGCCACTGATCTCAGATCTGATTGATTGCCTAAAGGGTTCAAAGATATTCATAAAGATGGATTTTCGCTGGGGCTATAATAATATTCGAATAAAAGAAGGCGACGAATGGAAAGCAGCATTCACAACTCATCAAGGAAGTTTTGAACCATTAGTAATGTTCTTTGGCCAGTCAAACTCACCTGCGACATTTCAAACAATGATGAATGACATTTTCTATGATATGCATGCTTGTGTTATCGTCTATATGGTTGATCTCCTTATCTTTACAAAAATGAAGGATCAGGCAGAACATGATGCAGTTGTCATGGAAGTGTTGAAAAGACTTAAAGAACACAATCTTTTTGTAAAGCCAGAAAAATGTGTATTTTCTGTCAAAAAAGTTGAGATGCTAGGGATGATCATTACCCCAGAAGGCATCTTTATGGCAGAAGACAAGATTAAAGGAATAATGGATTGGCCAGTTCCAAAAACAGTCAAAGGAGTTTGAGGTTTCCTTGGATTAGCAAACTTCTACAGAAGATTTGTTAAGAACTTTGCAATCATCACAAGACCATTGAATGATCTTATGAAAAAGGATGTTCCATTTGAATGGATGGAACAAAGACAAAAGACGTTTGATATATTAAAAAAGGCTTTTATGACAGCACCAGTAATGACATATCCAGATGAAGATACACCCTACAGAGTAGAGTGTGATGCATCCAACTTTGCAACAGGTGCAGTGTTATCACAAGAGATTGATGGAAAATGGCACCTGGTTGCATATTCATCAAATTCGATGACTCCAGAACAGCGAAACTATCCAATCACTGATAAAGAAATGCTGGCCATTATTAATGCACTAGAACAATGGCGTTATCACCTAGAAGGCGCTAAGCATCAGTTTGAAATATGGATGGATCATTCGAACCTTCAATATTTCATGAAAGGACAGGATCTCAATAGGAGACAAGTGCGCTGGGCGCAATACCTCTCACGATTTGACTTCCTATTAGTAAAGAAAGCAGGAACTTCGATGGAAAAACCCAATGCACTTTCTAGAAGAGAAGATCATGCAATAGGATAGAAAACGATAATAAAGGGGTGATTATGATCCCAGAAAGTAAAGTTCAATGAACGCAACCTACTTATGTGGGAACAGCCAAAGAAGACCTTCTTGATGAAGTAAAGAAAGCACAAGGTTCTCCAGAAGAACTAAGATTAATAGATGAAAAGATCTATGTGCCTGATGAAGAAGGATTACATCAGAAGATCATTTCATTATATCATAATTCAACCCTTGCAGGACATGGCAGATCTGATAAAACAATGGAATTGGCTAGCCGATTTTATAAATGGGAAGGGATAAGATCCCAGATCAAGGATTATTGTTCCCAATGCGACAGGTGCGCTCAGATGAAGCCAACAAATCAGCTCCCTGCTGGTTCAATAAAACCATTATCAGTCCCTAGCAGACCTTGGAAAGAAATTACTGCAGATTTCATCACCAATCTGCCAGAAAGCAAAGGGTTCAATTCAATTCTAGTAGTTGTTGATCGCTTCTCAAAGGAGGTGGCGTTTATTCCCACCAATAAAAAGGTTACAAGTCTCAAAACAGCTAGATTGTATCAAGATCATGTCTGGAAGCATCACGGACTCCCAGATTCCATCATCAGCAATCGCGGACCCCAATTCATGTCACAATTAATGAAAGATCTGTGCTCAATGCTACAAATCAAACCAAAGTTGTCAACAGCCTTTCATCCCCAAATGGATGGGCAAACCAAACGAGTCAAATGGGATCTACAATAGTATCTTCGATTGTTTATTGCAGAAAAGCAGAATGATTGGGCAGAATAGTTGAGCCTTGCTCAATTCAACTACAACAACTGAATGCATTCATCAATGGGCAAGTCCCCTTTTGATGTTACAAGATCCTACATGCCAAGAATGGGCATTGAATCAAGGATGATGAAAAGTTCTGCTGTGCAGGAATTTGCTAAAGACTTTTCTGGTACCTTTATTCAAGTTCGAGACAATTTGGAAAAGGCTCATGCCAAGATGACAGCATGGGGAGGTAGCTGGAGGTCGGATATTGAATATTCGATTGGAGACAAAGTTTGGCTCTCTACCTCACACCTAGATTTGCAACGATCTGGTCACTTATCTTCAAAGCTTATGGAAAGGTTTATCGGACCTTATGAAATAACTGATATCATAGACTCGAATGCTGTGTGTTTGAAATTGCCAAGCTCCATGTGCATTCACCCAGTTGTGAACATAAGTCGCATTAAACCCTATAAAGAAAGACTCCCAGGACAACCTGTTGTCGTGCCTGGACCATCCAATGTGGATGATGAAGGACAAGAGGAATGGGAGGTTGAAAAAATAGTTAATTCTCACCTCAGGGGCAATGGGCTCCAGTTTTTGATCCACTGGAAAGGTTACAGCGATGAAGATCATACTTGGGAACCTCAAAGCAATTTGTTGAGGGCACAGGATGCTATTGATGAATTTTATAAAGCAAATCCTATGGCACCGCACCATCTTAAACTTATTAATGCAAAATTCAAGGATCTGGGCTTCCACCCTTATGAAAACCTCACCAAATGTCTTCCTCCTCTCATTGGCCATCTGGAATCCAAACCATAGGAGGGGGGTAGTGTTGAAAACGCTGTATTTTTACCTTTATAACAGTGTTACTTTTTCATGTCACATGACCTATGGCTGTGCTAATCACATGACTCATCACATGACTTGAGGCTGTGCCTCTTACCAATCAAAGGCTGTGTCATGGCTGTGCTATGATATCATAATAATATCATGGTCTAGGCTAGTTCAGACAAACTCATGTATTTAATTACTGTCGTAGAACCTTCTGGAATGTTCTATTACTATACCCTTATATAGTTAGTGTGTAGATTCACATGCCAGCCCTAAGCTGGTCCATGCACTGGTTTGTACAGTATATATAGCTGTCAATACAACACCCAAAGACTCTAGTTTAGTCTTTGTGACATTCCAGCTACAATTCTCTCAACTCTTAAAGTTAGCTCTTGGTATAGGCCTAGGTTTGCGCAGTACTGTGCAGCTGTCAGCTTCAAAAGTAAAATAGAAAATGTAAAAAAATTAGGTACTTCTTCAATACCTTGTAAAGTAGGACAATATAGACAACTTCCCACTAGGGGAAGCAAAGGGGCGGCAGGTTTTGACCTTTATGCTGACAAAGAAAAGGAGATCCCAGCAGGAGAAAGCACGATTGTGGACACTGCAATCCAAATCGCAATTCCACAAGGCTATTACAGAAGAATAGCATCAAGATTGGGATTAGCCATAAAGAATGCCCTTAGTATCGAAGCAGGAGTAATAGACTCTGATTATAGGGGAAATATAAAGATTCTGCTTTTCAACCATGGAAAGGAAGACTTTAAATTAGAAAGGGGCCTTTGAGCTGCCCAATTGATTATTGAAAAGATTTGTACAGAACCCTTGGAACAAGTAGAGGAGTTAGGAGAAACTAGCAGGGGTGAGAAAGGGTTTGGCAGTATAGGTTGTAGTATGATAAAAAGCCATAGTTGACCATCTGTAAAAAGTAGAAAAACTGAGACCAGGACCCAATCAGGGCTTGCTGCATGGGAATGCAGGCTTAATTTGGTCAAAAAGCAAAAGGAACCAGGACTTGAAGTTCTAGATCAAATTTTGGTTCGAAACGTCTCAAAATAAAAAGAACTCTTAATCAAGATAGAGTTAGCACCAATAATACAAAAGCTACAAATGAGGAAAACAGAAGCACTTTTAGATAGCAGAGCAAACAGATTGTTTATTGACCAAACCTGGGCACAAAACAATTGAATTCCAATCAAAGAATTAGAAAGACCAATAACGGTATTTAATGTCAATGGAACAAAGAACTCCACAGGAGAAATAACACATCAAGCAGAATTAATTCTAGATTATTAAGGACATAGAGAAAAGGTAACAGCAGAGGTGACTAATCTAGGAAAGAATTCTTTCATCCTAGGATATACTTGGTTACAAAAGCACAACCCTGAAATAAATTGGGAAATGGGAGAAGTGAAAATGCACTGATGCCCAAGGACATGCTATTTGTTAAGGAATCAAACCGTATTTATGAGAATGCTCCTCCAAAAGGAAATGGACAACCTAAACATAATGTTACCCAAGATTAAAGCATTAGAAAAGGATGAAGAAAAATGAGAGAAGATGGTGGAAGAATTAATTCCAAAGTAATATCTTCATGAATTCTACAATGTTTTCTCAAAGAATTCGTCAGAAAGAATGCCTAGGGAAAAACCTTGGGATCACTATATAGATTTGAAGGAAGGATTTATTCCAAAGAAAGCAAAAATCTACCCTATATCAGTTGAAGAAAGAGCAGAGGTCGACTCTTTCATAGACGAACAATTATGAAAAGGATATATATGACCATCCAAATCCCCCCAAACCTCCCCAGTCTTCTTTGTTCCAAAGAAAGACAGAAAGAAAAGAATGGTTCAGGACTATTGTTATCTCAATAGTTGGATGGAAAAGAACAGCTACCCATTGCCACTGATCTCAAATCTGATTGATCACCTAAAGGGAGCAAAACTGTTCACAAAAATGGACTTACAATGGGGGTACAATAATATCCAAATGAAAAAAGGTCATGAATGGAAAGCAGCTTTCACGACTCACAGGGGAAGCTTCGAACTGCTGGTAATGTTCTTTAGACAATCAAATTCCCCAGCAACATTCCAAACAATGATGAATGATATATTTTACGACATGAACAAATGCATCATTGTCTACATGGATGACCTCTTGATCTTTACATTTACCAATGATCAAGAAGAACATGACAAGATCATAAAAGAAGTTCTAAGAAGGTTGAAAGAAAATGATTTATTCGTAAAACCAGAGAAATGTGTTTTCTCTACAAAAAGAGTAGAAATGCTTGGAATGATTGTCACACCAGAAGAAGTAGAGATGTCAGAAGATAAAGTAAAAGGAATCTTAGATTGGCCTATCCCAACAAACCTAAAACAAGTAAGGGGCTTCCTAGGATTAGCAAATTTCTATTGAAGATTTGGAAAAGACTTTGCTATTAAAGCAAGACCCTTAAACAACCTAACAAAAAAGGATGTATCCTTTGAGATAGGACCAATTCAAATAAAAGCATTTAACGATCTAAAAAAGATATTCACAGAAGCACCAACCATGAGCTATCTGGACAAAGAAAAACCTTTTAGATTAGAATGTGATGCTTTGGACTTCGCAACAGGAGCTGTACTCTCTCAGGAAAAGGAAGGAAAATGGCATCCAGTAGCGTTCACCTCCCATTCAATGACGGCAGAACAAAGAAATTATCCAATCACAGACAAAGAAATGTTAGCGATAATAAATGCATTAGATCAATGGCAACACCATTTAGAGGAAGCCAAATATAAGTTTGAAATCTGGATGGATCATTACAATCTCCAGTATTTCATGAAAAGCCAAGATTTAAACTGAAGACAGGCCTGATGGGCCCAATTTCTGTCAAGGTTTAATTTTAAATTGGTAAAAAAGGCAGGAACCTCAATGGGAAAGGCAGACACCTTATCAAGAAGGCCAGATCATGCAAAAGGAATAGAAGAAGACAATAAGGGAGTTATCATGATACCACAATCTAAAGTTCGAGTAACTCAAGTTAACATGGGAACAGCCAAAGAAGAGATCTTTGAACAAGTAAAGGAAGCACAGCAGGCTTCTCAAAAGCCAATGCTATATGAAGAAAAAATGTTCATCCCAGAAAAAGGAAACCTGAGGCAAAGAATCATTGAGTTTTACCATGATTCAATACTAGCAGGACACTGCGGAGCTGACAAAACATACAAATTAGTCAGCTGATACTATAAATGGGAAGGGCAATGAACCTTCATAAAAGAATATTGTAGTCAATGCAACAGATGCGCAAGAATGAAGCCATCCAATCAAGTACCAATTGGAGGCTTAAAACCCTTGGAAATTCCAAAAGGACCTTGGGAAGATATTAGCGCAGATTTCATAACAGATCTACCAAAGTCAAATGGATATGACACCATCTTAGTGGTGGTCAATAGGTTATCAAAAGAAATAGAGCTTATACCCACAAACAAAACAATAATGGCATTAGGAATGGCAAAGCTCTATAGAGATAATGTATGGAAGCATCATGGACTTCCTAAAACAATTGTTAGCGACAGAGGCCCACAATTCACCTTGAACTTCATGAAGGACTTGTGCAAGTTGTTAAAGATAATGCCAAAGCATTCAATGGCCTTCCATCCTCAAACAGATGGACAAATGGAAAGGGTAAACAGAGATGTACAACAATATCTAAGATTGTACACTGCTGAAAGACAACATGAATGGGCAGATTGGCTAGCTCTAGCACAATTCAATTATAATAATCACCAACATTCATCAACAAAGAAATCACCATTTGAAGTCACTAAAACATATGTTCTACGAATGGGGATAGAACCCTTTAACATAAAAGCATTGGAAGCAGAAAGCTTTACAACTAAAATGAAAAAGATTCTTAAGACAGTAGCCAAGAACTTAGAAAAGGCACAAGTCAAAATGAAGAAATGAGGACAATCCTGAAGATGAAATCAAGAGTTTAACATTAAAGATAAGGTTTGGTTGTCAACTTCCAACCTTAATCTCTGAAAGTCCGGGAGACTCTCCTCAAAGCTAACAGAATGATACATTGGCCCTTATGTGATAGAAGAGGTCATCAGAGAAAATGCAATTTATCTGAAACTACTGAATCATATGTGCATTCACCCTATAGTAAACATAAGCCATATAAAACCTTATAAAGAATGGTTGCCTGAGCAACCAACCACATCACCAAATCTGGTGATGGTGAATGATGAAGGAGAAGAGGAATGGAAAGTGGACTATATAGTCAATGCTCACCTCAAAGGAAGAGATTTGCAATTCTTGGTCCACTAGAAAGGTTATAATGAAGAAGAACAAACATGGGAACCACAAAGTTAC
>JBBPKE010000598.1:3334-15579 GCA_038089095.1 Tylopilus orsonianus | reverse complement strand
GGATACTTTGTGCTTTGCATTTGGATCAAACATTGGAATGCTTTTTGGAGTCACTGTAGGTCATCAAGGGCAGTGAGCTTTTACTGGCACAGATCCAGAATATGTGACCTGGATGGCACTCACTGTCCAAGATTTTGCTTGTTTAGTGGACTCTTTGACAGCTTATGAAAATGTGTTTTAACCACAGGCACAATGGCTAGCCTCTCTTCAGCCATCCCAATAGTACCAGCATATTCACTTTTAACTCATGAATCCACTTTACTGGGGGTCTTGACCATTCAGAATTCAGTAAACCAAGATTTCACATTGTTGTTCATGAACTGTCCTGTCACAATGTTACATACTTACATTCCCTATACTCAAAGTCTACCTGTGCCTGATACACTCCCTTAATTGCCCATTGACTATGTTATTCACAGCTCAATCATTACAAAAATAGATTTTACAGTCACAGGCCAGCACCCTTTAATTAAATACAATGAGGAATGTACATACTGTATACTTACAGTCCTTGTCAAGTTGGACTCGCCTTGAATCAAAGCTGGACAGAGTCTGAATCCAACAGTGTGTGACATGCTGTGACAGTCCTTCCAGTTTTGGGGCACCGAACTGGGGGTAGGTGCCGAATGGGGGGTAGGGGATAGTAGTGGTGATTGAAGCTGTGTTAGCATGACTCAAGTGTGCTTAGTGAACTACTTTGTTCCCAAAAGGGGTTCACGAACAATGAAATGATTGGTCAAAAATTTGGTACATCAAAAATGTCATGGGAAAAGGTCAGATTGACTATTTTTCGCCTTGTTTTGGCTATCTAAGCCTATCCGCACCTTCAGTTCTCGCCCGAAAACTCAGATTCTTTCCTCAGTAAATTGAATGTCTTTGATTGTCCCCAACCGTAGTACTTCAGTGGCTTATTGAATACTCCAACACGCTGTTGAAATAAGGAGGCAAGGGACTGGGCTAAACTCCGAAAAGCTGAAGGCATCAGTTTTATAAAATCACGTGATCTCATTGTCGTCCATTTAGCGCTTTTGGTTTCCGTTGCATGTGCTCCTGATGGCTAACTAGGTCTGGCGAGTCGACCATTGATGCCTCCCCCGTTCGTTCACCAAACCCATTGGAAACGACCCATTGTTATACACAAAAGTTCGCACCCACCTTCTGTCTCACTAGTGGTTGCACAACCCCAACCCACGCCCACGTCATCCTCCGCAGCTGACCATCTACCCAACATTCTACGCAGAGCCATGTCGCTCGACTCTTCTCGACCCAATTGTACTCCAGTGTTAGATCAACCACCCACCGCCTGCGATTCTCCCGGGTCACCTGTAAACGCTGCAAATGAGTGTGACCAATCCAAAGTGTCAGGTGCAGTCACGATCACCCCCCACTCCAGGCCAACTGCCAAACTAATTTATTGTGATAAGATTCTACACCAGCTCCTCAGCCACTCACTCTCAACCAATTTCCTGCACCTCTCCAGGCTGATCAGCACTCCTCCCCCGCTGACCCTTCAAACCCTCCAACTATTGACTCACAGTATCCTACTCAAACTCCTCCCTTGTTTAATTCTAAGCGCCCATGGTTTGGCCTATATTCCTGGTCGAAAGGCAAGGAAACATCCATCGCCAAAGTGGAGGATGAAATGAATTCTACGTCAGACCTATCGGACCCCATTCACGTCCGCATAGAGCCATCGGAAGGTAGACCTAAGACCAGTTCCCTTAAAACTACTGGGCCAGAGGACTTGAGTAGTCCAGTTGGAGATTCTAGTGCTGATACCAATTTTAAGTCTCTTCCGAAAAACGCTGTTCTACAAACGTCACATGCCGTTTCAGTCCCATCGAGCCCCAGCCAGGTTGATGTTTCCTCTATACGTGAGGAACAGCGGGCTGCCCATCTTCCGCAAAGCCCTTTGTCACTTCATTCTTCCATGCCTCAGACCCAGGAAAGCACCGGCCCCCCTGTTGCCTCCAACTCAGCGACAACCATTTTTCCGCTTAATTTTTTTTTGTTGGCAAAGCCGAGATCTCTGCCCGAGACCACCATCACTCCGTCTCCACAGGATCCATCTGTCAGGCCTTCCTGTGAAGCCCCCATTGCAACACCAGGTACGTGTATTACTGTTACCTTGTTATAGATTCCGAACCTCATTACCGCATTTTGGACAGATCCCCAGAACAATAATACTCTTTCAATAAATGTAACCGGTTCCTGCATGGCCTCCACCTCAACCACGTACCTCTCGGATCACGGCGACCTATCTCTTAGCCAGCCGAGCGCAGCAAATGAGATTCGCACGAATACGTGGTGGACATATCTGGGCTGGAACGGAACCTCCCCAGCCGTTCAAGCGGATGTGGGCGCGCAAGATGGAATACAGACGCCATCCGGCCCTCATACTCCCTCGGCGGCTCCCGATCACTCACTAACTTTCGACCCCGCTGAAGGCTCACAGCCGAAAGACAAATCCACAATGGGGGTAGCTGGAGTGCACCCGAACTTGGATGCTGGTGCTGCGGAACGTTCCTTCTCCGACAAGGAGAAACTGCCTTCTGCCCACGATCCAAACGCCGCAAGGATTACCCAGGGCTCGGCTTGGCAACTACCCTGGTTTAGGTGCCAGCCAACCACCAACACCGTGGCGTCGGACATGAATCCGGGCTCTCCACGGGATCCGCTAGAACACCCTCAAAGAAACACAGAGGCTGAAGAACAACATCCTGCAGGATATCACGAGACTCACTCTCCTCTCGACCAGGTATTTCCTTCTTCACGGGACACATCTGCCTACCGACCCGTCGACTATTGCAACCCTATTCAGTCTGTCATTTCGACAAACCCATCAGGATGGATGTCATTCTTTACTGCAAAGGCAATTGCAATGAAATCTATAACGTACGAGAAAGAAGATGGAAAAATGGAAGTCATGGAAATAGACGACGAGACGTCTTCTGAGCCAAATTCTGTATCTTCATCAGCGCCTGCGGTGACCAACTCTTTACCGACTCAAGTCACAAAGCCTCCTGTTTGGGCCCAATCACACATGTCGGGTATCGTCCCTCATTCATCTCCGCCTGCAAAGAAATCCGAGGATAAGCGGTCTCCTATACCTCACGTGGCGACTAACCCAGAAACCGCTGTGAGTGACCCATTGAAGCGGCAGCCGTCACCTGCGCAATCTAAAAAATCAAGCGTAAAAACACCTGCCCCACCGCCTCCCAGTAATCTCGTCCTTCCTACCTGGAAAGATACATTTCATACATTACCACGATCAGCTCTGCCCCATGAGCCTCTATCCGTCCTTTCAAAAACAATTCAGTACTTTAGCGGGGTTTTATTTTCTCGCGACGAGGTGCCTGCGGACAAGGGTAAAGGTAAGGAAAAGGAAGCCATCTGTTTACCGTACGACAGAGCTCTTCCACGAACGTGGGATGTACTTGGTAGTGGGAAAGCCGTAGATGTATTAAGGGGCTGCAAGAAAGTGGTCATCATTGGGGTCCACGGTTGGTTCCCCGGTAAGTTACTGTATCAAATGCGTAATGCAGTCGCGTTTACGGGAGTCCTTTGAAGGCGCCGTCTTGCGGACTTTTGCTGGCGAGGTTAGTACACCGCACTTTGCTGCATGTGATCATTAAATTAAATTTCCTGCTTAGCCTACAGGGACAAGTCTCAGGTTTGTAAATGGAATTGCAGAAGCGCTGGATTTGTTCCAGGAAGAGCATAAGGTGAAGCTCGATAAAGTCACAAAGATACCCCTGGAAGGTGAAGGAACCATCAACCGGCGAGTTGAGAGGTATGTTGTCATATGTCCTAACACACCATTTACCTCCATGACAAGCGATGTAAACAGGCTGTACCAAAACCTGATCGGAAATAAAGAATGGATGGATGATCTTCATGATGCTGATGCTATTTTTATCGCAACTCATTCTCAAGGATCTGTGGTATCAGCACATCTTCTGGACCGCCTCATTGCTGATTGTCATATCCGAACACCGCTCAACGCCGATGCATCCACTCCGGCAAGTGGTCTTACTCCCGGTTTTGTCTCATCGGCGAGGCCCCTGCAGCGCATATGTTGCTTGGCACTGTGTGGGATTCACCTCGGGCCATTGCGATACTTGAGCACCAGTTCATTGGTGCAACCATACATTCAGGCACGTCACATTACACTCCTTTCATGAATTGTCAGCCTCACGGCAACCCTAGTATTTTGAATCCACGGCCGCGAGAGAATTATTCGAATTCCAGGTACGGTCCTTTAGGTTTGGGAACATGTATCTTTTTTTTTCATTTCGTACTTCTCCTATGGTTCCAGAACACGGAAAGTACTATATCCCGGGACTACGTAAGGGCTCTTCGAAATGTCCTGAACAACGGGGTAGGTGGTTCAGCCGTGTCAAGCGCGCCGCTCACCAAATTAATATATCACCAAGATCAAAATGGTTTACGTCGCATCGCTCACCGATCAAGTCGTAGGGCTGTACTCCGGACTATTCACATCTGTTTCCCATCCCCTGATATTACGTGCGCTGTACATTGACGGTGACGCATACCAGTGCGTATCGAAGCTATTCGATAAATCCGGAGATTATGATTAGCTAATCTTGTCATAGCCCTTCCGATTTTCTCTCAAACCTGCTTGTTCTGCTCCTTCGTATTCGAAATGCAGGTCTCTCAGATGGTGGGCTCCTCACTCACTTATCGGAAATCACTGCGGGATCGTTGAATGGCATTGGACACTCCACACCATATGAGGAGCGTGCCACGTATTCGTAAGTTTCTTCCGAATCATTCCGTGATCCGGTCCCTTCATTTCTGGCTACAGCCTAGCTGTGAACTACTTGTTCCTCACCAATAATGGCTCAGGAGCACAGGTTGAATTTGCTGAAGAACCATTCAATGCTCTGGCTGAGCGGAACGACTACGAAGTGGGTCCTTGTTCCCCATGACTCTGCGGTGGCTCGCCCGGCTCATGCATACATAGATTCCCTGGGCGCTCCGCGATCTCATTGCAGATGATAGGGTCACCGGTCTTTTCTCTGATGAAATAGTGGCGTTACGAGATGCCTTCCGAGATTGGCATCCGAAAACGACCATCCTACGAGATGTCAAGAGGAAGCTACAACCAATCCAGCGTCTCTCCTCCGCCTTGATCGCTTCTCGCAGCAAACTCTAAGATTTTATATAAACGTTCACCTAGTTGCTCTCAGCCATTGCATCGGACTTGCCATTCATATATTATATATCACACATCCCCATGTTCACTTTGCTTTCAATGAAATTGTACACGCAATACCCATTCTCGTGAATTACAGCGCATTCTCGCGAGCTGTAATTCGATTCACCTGTAACCTATTTTATTAGGGATGATAATCGTTTATTACTTCTATCGCTACAGACGGAATAGTAATGTTCTATTTCTGTCGATTGGGACCCCGAAAGGCAGGATCACTTGATCACAGAGATAACATTCAGACTTGGGAAATAGAAGCAGCCCAGACGCTCTTCCTAACAGTACATGCCATGATGTGTGTCCGATCATGATGCATATGTGCGATTCATCAAGGTTGAAAATAGAGATGCATTATCTGAACTGTACAATAGCATAGTTTTGCTGATTTACCGGTACTCGGCTCCACAGTCGCCAATCGTACTGATCATGCGGCGGCCGTTGGACTGAGCCAACACAGCCTCGATTGCATCCTTGTCCCCCTGCGTTAGCCTGAATCCAAAAACACGTTGATTGTCGTCCGGATGCTCAGAAACACCCAAACGAGTACCTAAAAAAAAAAGAGGGAAAAGAAGAACGGAGATAAGGCAACGTTTCAGGAGGTCGCGACAGCGTTCCTACCTATGATCACAGCACCCACGAATGGATGATCAAGGACCCAACGTGTGGCGACGTTGGCTATGCTCGCTCCGCCATGACGATCTGCCACATCACGAAGCACCGCCAAGAGGGTCTGGAATAGGGCCCAATTGCCCCATGCTTTAAGGATCATGTCGAGATACTAAATGAGCACACACAAACCACACCAAAGGACATATCCAGAAATAATAAAAAGAGCATGTAAGTAACGTCAATGGAGTACAATGGGACCCTCTTGCCTTTCGTTGTGATGGCGTCAAGTTGCCGGCGTAGAGATCTGGCTCCGGCTGATCGAGCCACTTGTCTGCCAAAAATCCTCCACACTGCAATAGTCGTAATGAGCAGCTGCGGAACTCGACACCTTTTTAGAAGACTCACGAGCGTGCCATATGTTAGGAGCTTCACGTTATGTCGCTCACATACATCTGCCATGCCATGCAAGGGTCTCGTATCAATCAATGAGAACTGTGCCAAGCTGATGAGTCTTGAGATAAGTTGCAGGGTGTTATCATTACCTGGACCTGATTCGAGACTATGAATCCGGGACCAAGCTGTGTACAGATCTCATCTGTACGTTTTGCGTCAAAGTTACATAACCCCACAGCGGAGATCAATCCTTCGTGTTGGAGATCCTGAAGGATTTGGAGAGCCAATAAGTAGCCTTTATCGGAATAGTCTTGCCAATGAAACTGTAAACGCGACAAGGTGAGCTCATTTGTAGGGTAGGAAACAATCGGGACGGCCCTTACCTGGAGCAAGTCCACGGACTGGCTACGCATGCGCTTCATGCGTTCCCGTACTGCCGACTCCACGACCACCCGTGTTGGCTCAGTGGGTCTGAAAACACACCACTTGGTAGCCCCAACAACGGGCGTGCTCAGTGGCGAAGATTGTCTGAACTGGCCCTGGACAGTCGCTTAATCAACATGTCATCAAGCCAAATGAAGGAAACCCACGAAGAGAATTTCCGCACTCCCATAGTGATCGGCTGTAAATAATTCAGCGGTGAGGAATGGAGGACGGGTATCGTTCAAACCTTACCCTTAAGGAACGAATGACGGCAAACAGTCAAATGAGAAAATATGTTTGTGAGAAGAGAAACGTTGTGGGAGAATCCGCACCATGTCTGAGAGAAGTAACGATGAGACACTGCGGAGAGACCCTGAAAGGCACTCGCACCAAATGCATTGTAACCCAGTTCTGCGTGTCGAACCATCCCCTGACGAATTCTGGAGGCAGGCGCGCTGCCCCATGCGTTGCTGGAGAGCTGCCAAAGACCAACCCATAGTCTCGGCACAACAAACGGACCGAGAATAAATGTTTCCCTCGAAAGGACGGATGACCTTGGTCGCGACATGATAAAGAAAACGAGTGGGACCTTGAATGCAAGAGAAATATGCAGGGTTAAGGAGGGCCTTTTATTGAAGATTGATCGAGCTCCGTCCCAACTTAGTGGGATTCTATGGAAGGAAAGCGCCTAGGTTGGCTTACGGGTCATCGAAACGGCACTATTCCGACTCGGAGCACAGATTCAGATTCCTCAGTCTCAGCTTGAAACATACCCAATGAACCTGGGGCTGTTACACCCGGGTCACCCACCCGGTTAACAACACCTGACCGAATGACAGGTTGCATGTGTAAATAGGCCTGTGTCGAAACTCTCTGCCGGTTAGGCTGTCCAAGTCGATTGATCTGACGATCTACGCTTACCTCAATAATTTTTGGTCTGAATCTAACAAAAGAGAAGCCATTTAGAAGCGTCAACCATCTTGATATCCGAAGCCGGAACTGCACTGCTGCTGTTAAATAGATCAAGCTCCCAGCGCTGTCCTTCTTCTAATCCGCCCTTCAAGGACTTGTTCCACAGGCTCTCCAAAATGCCCGCACAGGTAACTTCTCACCCACAAGAGGCCAATGGCAAGACCTTGGGACATGTGTACGTGATTGTTATTCTCTTTTCTTATATACATATTTATGCTCAACCGAACGCATCACCATGGCGCTTCTCTAGCAATCTGATGGTATGTTTCCACCCTGCCCTCTCATTCAAATCACCGCACTGCTACAGGTCGACACTCTGATAGCTAACGCTACCATCGAGGAGCAAGTATCTTGTTGACATCGGAGCAATGACTCAAGCACTCACATCCTGAACACGAACAGTCTCCGCGCTATCACAAGGACGCTGCTGGCAACTGGCACACCTAGTCTTGCTACTTCGTTTACGGCGGCGGCTCGCGCTCGACTGCGTCAGACTAACGCAAAAAGGATAGCAACTACCAACGGTCTATTCGCTACCGGGCTAGACGGGATCCATGCTGTTCCTACAACTGAGCTAGAAAACGTCCTTTCCCGGGTTCGTTCGTTATATGGCGCTGGCATGGGGTTCGCTGCTCTCGGGTTGCTCTCGTCAGTGGTGAAAGCAACGGTGGGACTGAGGTGGGAACAAGAAGGATCTATGGCGGACATGTTGGCGGATATCGATGCGGACATATGCCAAGCCATCCAGGTGGGGAACGAATACGACAAAAGGCGTTATATTGCTGATCAAGGTCTGCAGAGCTGTAAAGAAGAATTCGAGGGAGGACGTGTGAACGACATTACTACGGCACGAGAGGTGATAGGCAAGCTATGGGCGGGTGTGGAAGAAAGTTCCAGGGATGTGGATATTTGGGGCGGAGAATTTCCATTTGAGAGGGCTGCCAACAGTATCGAGTGTTGGGGGGTTTGACGCGCCAGTTGTATCAGTAACTATCAGAACGAGAAAAAATGAGGATGATGGGTTTCCATCGCATGTCGGACGTTCTAACGACGCTCAATTGAGACAGGTCGCTACCCGATGTGCGTCCCTTGGGCCGCTTCAAGGGCCTGATAGGCAGATGTTCGTGGGATCACGGTTTTGCTTCGTCGGGGACCATATAAAACGGCGAGGGTGACGACGGATCGATGTATCAAAACTGGGTCGACATGTAGTCTAGCCACTGCCGGCAAACCGACAAACAGTTGACAGGGCCACTTGGCGAGTGAAAACGGCCAGGTCATTCTATGGACACCGGGCAGTCAAAATCGCACGGCCCAGGAGACAAGGCGTCGTCGAGGTCGCAGACGAGGCAATTAGTTTATTGACCGGGGCTATGAGATCCGTGCGGACCTTTAAAAAAAAAAAAAAAAACCCTACAAATTCCTGGGCGCTCGGTGCCCTCCGGTGAGCACGAATACAATATGAGCCTGCGAGTCCGCTGCTACGCGCCTCCGCAACGTAGCATAGCTTGTCCTGCGATGCCGCGGACCGAATAGAACCCGGATAATGACGTTGCGAAAGGAGATCCAGAGTCCGGACATGCTGATGCCACATGCTACAATCAGTCACCGGACATCCCTGCCAAGATCCGACTCGTAGTCGATTCGGAGAATTGAATCAGGCCTTATCAAAACGACGGCGCCATTAGCCCGTGGGTAGATTCGCCTCGTGACCCCGGTCGCAACGTTCGACGCTTGGGCGACTCGAATCGTTCATGGCGTGGCTCTGGTTTTCGAGACTGGTAGCAACACCACCCCTTACCGTAGCGATGCTCCGCAGCATCACGGGGCCCATCCAATGAAACTTCAGCAAATTTAGGGAACGTGTGAGTCTTTCTCGTGAATTTTGACGGAACTAGTCCCACAGAGCCACTCTTGGACTGCGCTTAGGCTCGGTGGCGCAACAAACGACTCGTTGCGGTGCTAATTCTGTCCAACTCCGTTCCATGTGTCGCCTGACACCATTGCAACGGGCCCGGTTCTGCCTCGTGTCTGTAAATGGCGTTCCGCCAGCTTGAGTCACGGGCCATATGTGGTGGCTACCCAAACTGTCATGCCAATCACTCGATCATTCAGTTGGCCTCCCTGAGCCGTGTTACTCCTGACCCAGTGGCTGACCGGGCATGGCAAAAGAGTGGCGGCCATCCATGACCTCGCCGTGGTTGATCTTACTGACCTCGGTATAGTGCACTCGGAAATATCTGATTTAAGAACCACATCGCTGGTGAGCGCATTCAGGATATTCCGCTCCGTATTATTTAGAAATCGCTACTCCCAGGCATGATACTATTATTATCAATTCGACGCATGCATTACTTTGCCTCACCTCGCAGGGACCTTCCGTCCCTTGTACGGTTCCCTACCACCCTCCTCGGTGCCCGCTAACGCCCTCGACGATAATGTCCACGACGGCCTCAACTCTTGATCCCACTTTTGAGGGTGCTACAGAGGACAAGCAGTCCTCTGATAAGGAGACGATTGACCCCTACCTCGTCATCTTGGAGCCCAAAGACAATCCCAAATGCATGTCCACCGTCAAACGATGGGTTGCTGTCCTTGTCATTAGCTCTGCGGCACTCTGCGTTGCCTGTGCTTCCTCTGTAGTCCGTGTTCCGCGCTCAAGTTTGATCTGTTACTTCTCTAAATCTGTTAGGCGGCATTTGCGGAAGTAGGGTCTTCTGAAACATTTCGTGTATCGCACGAGGTCACGATTCTGGCCATCAGTTTGTACGTCTGCGGGCTTGGTGCTGGCCCCCTCCTTGTTGGTCCGCTATCCGAGATGTATGGTGCGTCAATAGCTTGGTGTTGAAAGCCTGGTACTAACTTGCCTACGTGAAGGTCGAAATATCATATATCGGATTTCATACATTCTCTTTTTCTTTCTCACTTTCCCAGTGGCCTTTGCTCCAAATATCGGTATGTGAAGGCCGGATCCTGGCGTCGTAACCTCACCGGAGAACTGCAGGTGTATTTCTATTCTTCAGATTGATCACTGGATTCTGCGGCTCGGCATTTCTGAGTGTCGCTGGAGGTAGTGTTAGTGACATGTTTCCCAATTCCACTGTAGCAAAGTGAGTCTCGCGTAACTTGTGGATTCACCCGCGCTAATTTCTAGTCCTATGGCGGTCTATACCATGTAAGTAAGGTAGACCTGCTCGGGATGTTGGCTTAGTGGCGAGACAAGGTCACCTTTCTTTGGTCCTGTGGCTGGTCCGTTGCTCTCAGGGTATGTGTTAATGATGCGGTCCGGTATACGGTCCGGTATCCCGTGTGTTAGTTGACACGGTTCTACAGATTCATCAATCAAGTGCGTTAACCCGTGGATTATTAGTGTCTTATTTCATCTCCGCCCGCTCAGAATGTATACTGGCGATGGACATACTGGTTTATGCTGTGCTGGATATTTGTCGAAATAGTTCTGCTCTTTCTGGTGAATCAGGGTGATACTATTCGACATTCCACATGATTTGTTGACTGCTAGTTTATTCTCTAGTTTGTCCCAGAAACATATGCCCCTGCTATATTGAAGAAGAAGGCCGCCAGGTAGTTGTATAAACTATCAGAATGTTCATTGTTCATGTCTCGTTAGGTTGCGCGAGACTACGGGGGACATTAGATATTATGCCCCTCTGGACAAGGTCCAAGGCAGCCTAACCAGGTCTATTATGATCAGCTGCTACAGGCCTTTCCGTATGTGCTGAGCATCTTCATTCCACTGGACTTTCGGCTTACACACTGCAGAACTGCTACTCTTTGATCGAATGGCCCTACTGTTGAATACATGGTATGGGTGTGGTTTTGATTAACGCATGACATTTTTTGAAATTCCTGCCAAGGAATGCACTGCTTCTGGGTATTCTCTACTTGGCATTTCAGGCATATCCAGTTATATTTGAAGGCGTCCATCACTTCAGTGACGAAACGACTGGTCTCGCCTTCCTTGGAATCGGTGTAGGCATGTTCGTTGGTCTCTTTACACAGCCATTCTGGAATAAGTACGCCTTTGTATTTCCAATTCATTATAAATTATTCATGAAGCGCAGACATTTTGCACATGAAACCGCCAAGTATGATGGCAACCCGCCGCCAGAAGTCCGACTTGTCATGGGCCAAGTTGGTGCCGTTTGTGTCCCAATCGGTGCGTCATCACCACTCCGTAGACCTCGGGAGATGTTCACCCCCCGTTTGTAGGTCTTTTCTGGCTTGCATTTACCACATACACACAAGTGCACTGGATTGCACCCATCATTGCTTCGGTCCCATTTGGCTCGGGCATCTACTTTGTGTTCACTTCGACGTTTACGTATCTAGTGACCGCATACCGTCCGATTGCAGCGTCAGCCATGGCGAGCAACAGTGCTTTACGGTCCGCCTTTGCAGCAGCGTTTCCTCTGTTTGCAGGTGCGATGTATGACCGACTAGGCACCGTGGGCGCAACGGCGTTGCTTGCGGGTCTCACCACGATCATGGCACCGTTACCGTGAGTGTTGCCGTGCTCCGAGTGCCCGTGCGATGCCCTGCCTGACCCGCCCGTCTACTCCTTAGATTCATCTTTTATCGGATCGGCGCACAA
>JBBPKE010000597.1:2871-15589 GCA_038089095.1 Tylopilus orsonianus | reverse complement strand
CGATCGCCACCCCCCGGCTTCGAATGCATTCTGGGACGGTGTTCACTCATCCTTCTTCTACGAGTCACATCTTGTACTAACGTCCTTATAATCAACGATCCCTTACGATAGTCATGGGCCTATTCAAATTTCTACGATTCTGGATGCCTTCTCCAAGAGTGAGTCCTGCTGACTCTACTCAATCGTGTCTGACCCTCGTCAAGGTCGAACCTCAGGAGGTGTCCTTCGGCTTGGCCGTCGCACACCTTTCCCCTAAGTTTCCTGTCAATTCCCAAGCGCCCCGTGTCCCGACCTGTGGGATTCCGCTTGAGGTTGTGCTGAGCATCCTAGAGACCGCATGCTCGGGGGACGGCACTGTAGATGCAGAGTTTCTAAGAACCTGCTCGCTCGTTTGCCAGTCATGGTCACTTCCTGCACAAAGGCTTCTTTTCGGGAGAGTTCATCTTTGCTCGCAGGCTGCATACAACTCTTTCGCCACCGCCGTCGACCGCTCTACAGAACGCGGCAGAATTCTTGGCGACACTGTCATCCAGATTCATGTTGTTTTGGACAACAATCAGCCCGGTCCTCTCAAACAGGCTTGTTTTGCCCACGCTGTTACCCTTTGCCCTAACCTCCGTGAGCTTAGTCTTGCTCTCTATGGTTGCGGGGAGCCGGGAAAGGACATTGTCGGCAGCCCCACTCTTGAACGCATGCGCCGACCGGCACCATCCTTTGAGCCCAGTACCTTGGAGTTGCTCCGAGCCGGTCCACCAATTACGTCATTGCACTTCAGTAACTGGTCCGACAATGATCAATCCATAGTTCAACTCCTTGATCTCTGGCCGTCCCTCCAGTCCCTCTCATTCACTGGGAAAACTCCTCACTTCTCACCGGGCTTGACTCATCCGCCGTTTGCTTGTGCACTCACTAGATTAAGGATGAATTGCCAGCTTGAACCTACTCTCGACTTTCTCGAATGGCTCCTCCATACGTCCTCACTAGCGAACAGCTTGTACGCAATTGAACTGGACCGCGAGCCAAGCCTAGACCTACTGGATTACCTCACCAAGAATCACACGGAGAGCTTGCAAGAACTCGCTGTCCCTTCCTGTACAACATCTGAACACGCCACCGCCATTCTCCGATGCCGTTCTCTTCGTCGCTTGCAAACGGAGCGCACATTCACATCCACGATACCTGCTGTATTTCGCCAACTTCCAGCAGGGATCGAGCACATCGCTTTTGGGATGGACCAGGATACCCCGCTGCAGACTGTCGTAGAAGCTGTCAAGACGCATGACGGTCTGCAAAGCATCGCGGTTAACCTGTGGGATAAGGGCAACTGCCATCGACAGCTTTCGGCATTAAAGATGGCGTGTGCATACCGTGGTGTAGATCTCCGCATTACGAATGATGTCCGTGTTCATCGCGCAATGGGGGTGAGTGTACGTTTTTCAGGGGCTTCGGTGTTTAACCGTGTCTGCGTATAGCGCGATCGAGTCAACCTGTTGTGTTAGCGACAAACAATAGCACCCTTACCCTGGAAAGCGGTCTTAACCCGACCGTGTTTCATATGACTCACCGGCTATCTGCACACTTTACACACCACTAATCCACTCGCTGGCGATTATCCTATATTTGATTACAGAATATTTATAGTTCATTTTGATCGTATTGGACAATACTCACCCTTTGTGACAAGGTCCAAGCTATTCGTTAGTTGGTTTTGTATCTATACTTGATTGATGCATCGTAATATTCGCTTGTAAGCCCGAGTCAACCTGCGTGCAAGCCCACCGAAGAGTCTAGCCTGGAAGGGTCCCTTCTCTTCTATTGGACGGCCCAGCCGGGGATCCTCCCAAACCGCTATGACAACCGACGGCGAGGCCGCAACATTGCTGGACCTTTTCTCATCCTCTGCCATTCTGACAGAACATCCTGAAAATGCATCGTATCTTGGCGGGCTACCTTCTCTTTCCTTGTCCGAGCTGTTGGCAGCCCCGACAACGCTCTCCACCCAATCACATACACTAACGGCCTCTTTGAACGCCTTGGCTCACACATCATATCCAACCATTCTCTCCTTGCACAACACCTCCTCTGCACTCCTCGACTCTCTCTCGTCACTCGATACCTCGCTCAACACCCTGCTGGATACGGCTCTCCCCGTGCTCGACGATGTGGCACGCACGTTCCGCGAGAAGAGCGGTCCTACCGTGATCGAAGAGCGGCAACGCACCCGCGTTGTTCTCGAACAGTACGACAAGCTTCGTGATTTGCTCGATGTCCCCGTCTTGATGGACACTTGCATCCGCAACGGGCTTTATGCCGAGGCACTAGCATTGGCCCGTCATGCCACTACGGCACTCTCTGCGCTGTCTACCATCCAATTACAGAGTAGTGAACCGCCCAAATCTGATGGCTACACGCCTCCACTTCCGCTCGTGAGTGCGCTACAAGCGGAGATTGCGTCCTCGTTACACGCGATGCGATTGCTTCTCCTCGGTACGCTACACGAGCCTGGACGGAAACTGCCTGCCTTCTGGAAGGCCATTCAGTTCCTACGCAGGATGCAGGTCATGCCTGAAAGCGAACTTGCACTTGCATTTGTGAGCGCGCGTATTGACTGCCTTCGAAATGCCCTCCAGGCCGTCGAACGAGATGCCGGCGTGATGGTCACCGCTTTCGGCGATGACGGGGACAGTGTCACAGGGAGCAACACCGCGGATCGCGAGAAAGAGATGGACCGTCGTGCGGAGGACGTGGCGAGGTTCCTCAAGAAGTATATTGATGTCTGGCGAGAAGGCGCCTATGACCTCGTTACACAGTACGCGACTATGTTCCTCGAGCGGGCATCACCGCATGCAGGGTCAGGGTCCACTTCGTTGTCTCACTTGCCCGCTACGACGCCTCTTCCTGATCCTGTGATCAAACATACACTTCCACCCACGCTGCTTGAATTGCTACTTCTGACAATCAAGGCCTACCTTCGATATGCTTATCCACACCTTGCCCCGCTTGCGACCCAGCTTGCGTACTGCAGTTCGGCCATGGCACGTATCGGCATGGTACGTGTCGTCCATGCCGACACTGGCGACATCTCACGTCATAATCCTCATTTTCTTAGGACTTTCGTTCGCTCCTGTCTCCGCTCATTATCCACGCCGTCAGAGACGGTTTTGCGCGCGACATCAAAACAGGGGCAGAGTACGAATGGTCAGCCATGTTTGCCAAGCATGCGTCTGGGTCCGGCAGCAAATCAACGCTGCCCAGCAAGTGGCTTGTCTCTGCTTCTCAACTCCTCCCTGCTTTTTCCTCGATAGCAATTCAGTCGTCTAGCCCTGCGCATGCGCCACCCCAACTATTGACCGCATTCACACCCCTTGCGATAAGCCTGAACACCTACTTGCGAGCGCTCAACCGGCTGCGCGCTCTTGCTCCGACGGGCGCACTAGACGGCGTGCTAGGCGCGCTTGAGTCGGGTCTAGCCAGGAATGGGGAGGTCTTGATTGAGTATGCACGGGAGTGGCGGACCGATACTACGGAGAGAGAGGTCATGCGTGTGGTGGGGGCAGCGTACATTCGTGTCCTTATCCCTTTCCTTCGGCGGGCGATCTCCGAGGGTGTGTTTGGCATTCCTTACGATCTGGACGTACAGGACAGCATCCTAGAGGGTCCTGACGAGGTTGGTGGCGATGCAAACTTGCTGAAAGACGTGGTCAGAACTTGGGAAAGTTGGTTAGTGGAGACGTTCTAGTACCGGGAGGATGGCCCTTTGGTCACGTAGCAGGTTCGTCTATCTGGCGGCGGCGGCGTGTGATACGCTGTACTTTGGATTTCTAGATCCGTGTTTAGTGCCAAGTCTCCCAAAACCAGTCTTACGTTGATTGATTTTGTCTGTCGGCGACGCCTCCGGTACCTGAATCCGTGAGTGTGCTCAAACCTTCACGTCCTCTCTAATCATCGTCGTTTAAATTGCATAAGGCCGATGTCCCGGGATTTATGTTTGTAGTCAGGGGTCTCGTCAGAGGAGTCTCCCCACGCCAACACGTCCGGTGATCAGATAGCCGAGTGTTTCCATTGTTTGCCGATACATCATTGACAGGAATGTTGGACAATACACTAATCGTCGTCCCTGAACTCCGACAGGCTTTGAGCTTATATTTTCTAACCTTGGACGGATCGTTTACAGCGCAGCAGTTGGAAAATAAAAAATACGGGAAAAGGTCGCGATCGGTCGCTCTTTTGATCGACACATCAAGCTACATTTTCGATGCTGAGATGCACCTGGTGTACGCCGCGGCGACAAAGCTTTTTGCCTGGTCCCTATCCCAGCGAACGCCAAGTCGGCACGCCAGTCCGGTACTATGTAACCCATCGACCTGTGGCGGCGTGAAGCAGGGGCGCGGAATAGTGGAAAGGCGTCATCTCTTCGAACATGAGCCCCTTGGGGAAAAGAAACGGGACGTAAAGGAGACTGACGAGCAACATGCCGAGAAGGGGCGGGCACGATCAGGGGAGTGATCCCATCAAGGAATCCATGTCGAACCTTGAAGTCGCTGAGGGATATTCGCTGGCCAGTCTCGTTGCGAGCTCTCAGACACCTCGAGGATCGGCGATGACAAGCCCGACCGTAACTTGGAACTGCAGTGATCGTTCGCGTTCCCCGGATGCGTGGAAATGGCTGTGAATGGAGAATGACACCGAATGACACCAGGTGAGAGAATACACCCATCATGGAAAGTCAGGTGGAGGGGGGAGGGTCGGACCTGGGAGCTCTGTCTGCCCGAGCGAGATCACGGTTGAAGGAGCGAGATTCAGATTGGATTATAAACGTAAGCGTGCCAGTTAGACCGAGTGCGAAAACTGAGATCTTTGCACCCCCGTCTCTCCCCCGATACTGCGCAACGTGGCTCCCAGGATATCAAGGGGTGGGTATTCTCGCGTTAACCTTGACCCTCGTAGCGAAAAAAAAGTGCACCCCTCGATTTGAACGCTATGACCCTGAGCTGAGGTGACTCAACACAGGCATGAATGTGGGGGCTGGGCTCTCAGGCGTGCACTCCGAGTGCTCCGAGTCTGCTTCTTTCCTCATTTCCCTTTCTGTGTACTGCCTCTTTGCCTCGTTCTCGCTGCCAAATTTCTTTCAATCCAAAGAGCAGTTTCGCTTTCGATGGCGCAAGCGATGACAGTGAGTTGTATTAGACCGTGGGGCAAAACGAGGTCACTGAGTGAAACTGCCTTGGACAAAGTGCTGCAATCTATTGCCTTCCCATGGGAGCAAAGTCAAAGTCGCGTAAGACAACAGCCAAAGATGGACACTCATGATCCGCGTGACCCTGCGCGCTGGGGCCACTGCAGGGTGGACGAGGGAGGGTCCGAATCACGTACCAGAGAGTGTCGATCTCTCGTCCGAGTGGAGATGTAGGGACCACATTCAGACCTCCGGGGTTCGGCGAGGCTTCCACGCCACTTTGTCCTGCTAGGAAGGCTCTCTTTGCTTTGGTCTATTCCTTCCATCGCTGAAAGGAATGGACAAAAGCACAGCAAGGTTAGCTTGCGTGTCGCTGACCTATCAAAACACGTTCTATTATTCATCCCCACGATTGGCTGAACAAAGTGTCCATAATTTCGTTTTCGAGCATGGCGACGAGTCAAACAATACCTTGGCTCAGGTTCCTCGTAATGTAGGACAGCAAGCGTGACCCCAATCATTGCAAAAGATCTAATACCGTGTGATGTGCGATCCATACGTTACTGGGAAGCCTGGACCTTTCTACAACGACCCGCTGTGCGAGAGAAATTTCTTTGAATGCTTCTACACGACCTGCCGGACACGTCAATGCAGCTGGTCATCAGTAATTAGCAGAGGCCCCGTTAACGTATGCTTCTCAGGGGTATCCCCGTCTTTTTATCCGACCTGACGAAACAGCCATTGACTCATCACAATGTTGCCACCGTGTAATGAGTTCACCTATCCTTTCCTGGTCACCACCCATTGACATGATGACGCCTGTTTCATTGCCACGGTGGGTCATTGCTTGCGAACATCCTGGAAATTCGACGTGAGCAGGAACGCCAAGACTTGATGATCAAATGGACCTGCAACTCAAAAGAAAGGTGTTGAACTGTGCACGCTCATACTAGCACGTCCCAGATCTTGGTAGCATTGACAACCAACATTAAGGTCCTAGGGGTTCCATTCAGCGGCCTCGACTTGCTAGAGGAGCCGGCCCTACGCCGAACTAGGCGGGAGGTATCATGACTCTTGAACCGCGCTCGATCGAAATACGATAAAGGCACGAAGCCGGACATGATGACATTACCAGCGGAACGTCCGACAGCAAACCATTCCAAAGCAAAGCTCGAGCCAGACGTCCACACAGGGGCAACCAAGAGCGTTAATCATGCGCCCGCGAATGCTGATCTTTCAGTGGGGTGGAGACGACTTTCCCTGCCAGAAATCCTTGCTGCGTTTGGGTCCATTTCCTCTGCTGGATTTACTAGCTTAAAGACAACTTGTTAATTCTATCGACTTTTATTCTCTCCGCCCCTCTCCTTCCTAATATAGACAACCTGCGAAGTTTACAAACTAGTAGGAGAGCCGGAAAACAAATATTGAAGATGTGCGGCGAAGATGTGATCGTATTAACTACACTGGTCACTCCAAATACCATGCTTGGTCCATGAATTGAACTGAAGGTAGGATTAGGTAATTTTTTACATCCTCCATCGCTAGAAGGAATGAAACAAAGCAAAGCAAGATTAGATTACATGGCCCGGTGGACCTCCTATCAACCAAGAGACCGAGAATTTCGTGCATGTTGTATAATTCATCCGTATGATTGACTGAGCAAAAGTGACATCAGCTTCCACCCCAGGTACGACATCAAGCGGAGAAAAACGGTCGGACTTGCCTACGACAACGAGATCTTCTGTCGGGCCATGTCGTTTATCACGTTACGTTGTGCGTGAGCTCGATTGTCGCGGCACGTCGTTGTCAAAGATGGGAGTTCGAGCCGGAGAAGCACAAGGTAGGCAGACTGAAACGCTGACCTCCAGCGTGCACGGTTCCGAAAATTTCTCGTTTGAGCTGGCAAGCTAGACAGAAGTGCCTATATTGACGGCCGTCAGCGAGCGCATACTTGAATGGCCGGTACCGGATGCATGGTAGAACAACACTATCATGACGAATGGGAGTGCTCTCACGTGGATCACCTCCGAGGATCAGCACACCAAACATCCCACACGTCATAAATTACACGGATTTCACTTCTCAAAGTTCCAAACTACAATGTGGTATCCACACCCTCAAGCCACCCCGGATCCAGACGCCCGCTTCTCATCCACCTCGCGATGCCAGTGCTTCTCGCTCGGCCGCCATCCCGCCGACCGCCACGCGGGCACCCCAGACCGATACAACTCGTCCACCTGTTGTGACGCGTGACGACAGGGCGCGATTAACACAGCAGAAAAATAACTAGAGAGAAGCATACCTCTTCCAGCGTGATTCCCTTGGTCTCCGGAACCAAAAAGTAGACATACACCAGACCGACGATGAGCATGCCGAAAAAGACGAGCATGATCAACGGACCAATCCTGTTCATAATTCAGATCAACATCAAGTTATTCTGGCTACTGTAGATGACGGCCCCGGGGACGTACTTGACCACAATCCGCGGAGACCAAAACGACAACATAAAGTTCCAAAACCAATCTATCCAGGCACATTAGCCCGACTACGCGTCGTCGAAACACACTCACTGGAAGCACATCCCAGTGCAATTGATTTCGGTCTAACGCGCAACGGAAACGATTCACCCAAGTACACCCACGGTGTCGGACCCCACGTCGTCCCGTAGACAAACACTTGAAGGACCGCAAACGCGATGACAACGCCACCGGCAGCCTTGTTTTGCGAAGTCAACGCCGAGGTGGGGGTTCCAGTCGCTGCGAGACAGAGATGGCCCACGAGGGCGACCTGGAGAGTGCAGTGTGAATAAAGATTATCGATCAAAGATAGACGGGACGCACGATGAGTGCGCACACTGCTTGCGAAGAGGCGCCGAGAAGTAGTGACTAGATACTCATTAATTGGATGTTGACAGATTCATGCGTATGGACGGACCTTGCGGCGACCCCACGTCTCGATAAAGTACAACGCCGGAAGCGTGCCTGCAACAGATACGGCCCCTAAGATCGTCTGAATAACATATGGCGAAAGACTACGAAGCATGAGCAGCGGTATCCCTGCAACATAGACTCGCGCGTCAGCTCACCCGGCGCCAGCGTTCTCGAAGAATGTATCCCCATAGTAATCT
Organism: Tylopilus orsonianus; assembly: GCA_038089095.1. Classification (NCBI taxonomy): domain Eukaryota; kingdom Fungi; phylum Basidiomycota; class Agaricomycetes; order Boletales; family Boletaceae; genus Tylopilus; species Tylopilus orsonianus. The sequence continues at coordinate 7,286 of JBBPKE010000597.1, read as the reverse complement.
ACCAAGCAGTGCTTAGACACTGTGACACACGACAAGAAGCAGAACATACAATAAAAGTTTTGCCCGTTGAGCTGCTGTATGAATTGCAACATCATGCCATTGGTCGTGCGACGCCACATGGCGTTTCTCGGCGAAAAACATTCAAGCCAGGTTGCCTTTCCACCTTCGTTCTCGGCCTTAATGGCAAAATCGAGCTCCTCAACGACCTCGACGACCAAGGAATCGTCCTCGGGCACGCTATTCAGTTCTGCGATAACGCGTCTTGCTTCATCACCTCTGCCAGTTCCGAGCAGGTGTCGACTGGGGACCTTTCATCAAGGTCGACCCGTGAGAAGGGTGCAAAGACTTACGGTGACTCGGGTAGGAAGAACATGCCAGAGAGAAGGATCAATCCCCAGGCCATCTGCAGACCCACCGGAATGCGCCACGAGCCCGAGTTGTTAAGCACATGACTCCCGAGCTCAAACAGATAGCTCAAGAAAATCCTAGCGAAATCACTATCAACTATCCGATAGGGACGAGAAGGAGAAATGCATACCCGGAGATGATCTGTACTTGGTATATCACCAAAATCGTGCCACGAATTGCTTTTGGTGCAGTCTCGCCGTTGTAAAGTGGGACAAGGGCTAGGAAACGTTTAGTCAATCTGAAACGATAACGTAGCATATATCTGCACCTGACAGGGAGCCCACACCTAGACCAGCAATATACCGTCCGATGACGAGCTGTACCAGAGAATACGTCGTCCCCGTTTGAATTGCAACACCAATGGTGAACACGGCAGACCAAAGGAGAATGGAACCTCGGCGCCCTAGTCGATCGGCTGTGAACGCCTGCGCTATGGAGCCACTATCGGCCAGGTAAGCAGTCTGTTGGCAAAGGGCACATCGTGAGCTCACCAAAATGTCCTGTGGAGGCGATGTGGATTTAGGGCCGTCCAAAGGAAGAACACGCACTTACCCTGCCGACAGCAACGAGACGATGATCGACTGTCTCGAACTAGATAGGTACGACTGGCCGGTGGAGTCCACCTGGCCGAATCGAGATATGAAGTCCGGCATGATGAGACAACCCTACAAAATAATCTGAGGATAGACGGAGCACGCAGAGGAAAATCATCATACCGAGATAACACCCATGTCATATCCAAACAGAAATCCTGCCACAAGAGATCCAACACCATATAATTTCTGACAGCAGACAACATCTTACCTCCTGCACACCTGTCAGGTTACGATATCCCATACAACTTGTCGCACTCACCAAACGCGATGAAGATGGCTAGCAATACCGCCCTCTTGCTTGTCGGTACGTCCCCTGCCATTGCGTGACGAGGAAAGAATGCCCACAGGTCATCCTTGCTTCTCCGTGCGCACACACTTAAATACGCATCCCAGCCGGCGTCGTATCTCGCGCGCGACCTGGTTCTCCCGGCTGCATCAGATGACATTCGTACGGTGTCATGTGTCCCGGCGCAACAGAGATAGCACTTGGAAGAGTGTTTGGTCTTTTCTGAGAATTCGAGAATAGCAGCCAGCGGCAGAAGCCGAAGATAACGGTAGCGAACCGTCAGACTACCTATCTGCCAGCGTCGATAGGCGTCCAAAGCGACAGAGTAGGCGAAACGAATCCGCTTTCGCGGACCCAGTGTCATGGATGGTAAGTGGAACAACTGCTCTGGGTCGAGTTTCACCTTCGCGGTGTCATTCTGTTCCGGTCCGCAGACGGGCGCGCGTGCGCGTGAGGGCTGGAGCATGGGAGTAATCCTAAGGGTGAAACAATGCATTGGGTAGCCCCACCTGTATGTGGGAACGAACTGAGAATGTCCTGTGGGGTGTCCTAAACATAGGATGTCTCATGACCGTGACGTGCATTCATTTTCGAGTGATTGGAACAGTGTGTGTGGGCCAGTATGCCAGTTTTCAAGGACCGTGGGCGGTCAGACGATTTCTTGATGACATTAGAAACAAGCACGACGTGGATCTGACTGCTGACCACTGGTGAGCAGCGTTTCGTAGCCATACTAGTCCCGAGTCATAGTCGTCTAGATTTCAAGTTGGTCAGAGGATGGTTCCGACGTCGTCTTTTAGCTATCTGGTTCACCTTTGCTTCTCTGGAACCCTCCAGAAATATTCCTGTTGGACATGGCCGTTCGAGATGTGAAGGAACAAGTAGGAGCGAACATCTGACGTGTCCTAATTAGCAGCCAATGCTTGCAGTTCGGATTCTGCTTCCACTCATATTTGCAGAGCGCCACTGTAATCTTCAACCCAATCCCATCTCCAATGAAGCTCTTGCCCTAGGGTCTCCATTCCCTCCTTCTCGTGTGCACTGATACTTGTCATCCAGATCCTCCTCCTTTCTCGTCCCGTCGTAGTATCCAGGTTGCATGAATACCTGGATCCATCTAGTCGATAGTGAGATACTTGCCACTTCATGGGCAAATGGGAGGCGAATATCATGAGTGTGAAGGATATCTTGGATGCGAGTGTGGTAAGCGGATGTGCGATGAGCCGGCCAAGTACAAATCCATCCCAGATATGTTTTTGAGTGACAATGAGCGAGTGATGGTATCATTAGTAAGACAAACGTCGATCGCCTGACCACTACCGGCACCAAAGTGAGGTATCATAGCATGACACTAGAGTTCGTATTCAACCGACAGAACATACGTGCAACACCTTTACCCAGAAAGCACATACCGCATCTCCTATAAGTACAACCCTCCTTCGTACACAAAATGGGAGCGGTTTCAGAACATGCAGGGCTCACTTGGATTGTTTCCCGCGGAGCTGCACCATGCGCAGATTATCAGAGCACCAATGTTTTTCCGGTGCAGAGTAACGTCACCTTTATCACCGTCCTCACTCTGGATTCAAAGTCGTCAAAGCATTCAATGAGCTCATCATGAGTAGTATCGGTTACCCAATTCCCTTCGTAGTGCGTGCCCATGAGCTTCGGATCACAGATGAACGCCCCAACGTTGATGAGAGTACCATCGGCAATTGGATAGGCAACAAGGTACTGTAATCGGTGATATGAGTGAATCTGAACACCAAGGCAAGTCCAAAAGTTTCTACCTTTTCCTTTCCGACAAACTGTGACTAGGGCGTGAGGTGTGATGGATTTGCGCAGTTGAATACCCACCCCTAACATCTCTGTTAACGAAATGTTTTCTGGGTCTTGCTTCAAGGTTTCTGCGGAGACGATAGAACGATATACCGACATCCCTGTAAACATTGAATTGACGCACTGTTTAAGGTCTGTATTGTCATCGACGTCGTCTGTGGAGGCTCCTTCAAACATTGTTTTGCGAACTGCAGAGTGGATTCCATCGGTTCCAACTAGTATATCAGTAGTTGCAGTAGTTCCATCTGTGAAGTTGAGTATAATGGGTAACGCCGAGTCTGCAACCTGTTGTTCGGGTTCTATATAATTGACGAGCCGCTTCTTGAAACGTACGGTGGAAAGTGCTTTCCAGGATAGCGATCATGTCCTGACGATGCATGGGGGCGGGGCTAACTGTGGCCCATCCATGAGAGCAGGTCGACAAAAAATAAAGCATACAAGTACTCACAACGATGGATTCTCTGGTACCAAACGTATCCACCCTCAAGAATATCACCTCGCCTAGTAACAGGGCCTGGTTATGGTTCCTCAGAGTAGTACAGACATAGTGAAGCGTGTTACTCGCCGCTGACGCCCTCAGGGTTGTACGTCAAGATCTGTTTAAAGTCATCGAATAACCCGAGTTTGGTCACAATCTCATGCGTTTGCCTCCGGTGCTATCCCTGCACCAACAGTGTCGATGCGATTATGTGCTTCGTATTGTAATTGTGAGGACAAGGCCAGCGATTCCAGCGCCGCTGGAGGTGATTGAGTGACAGATAGGAGCAGGAACATGGCCACACACCAAATCGCAACGCAGAACTTAGGCTCTGGTTCACGGTGTGACAGTGACATGTGTGTATTCTGTTCGTAGCGGGAAATGAACAAACGATAACCGAGAGGCCCGCAGCAGAAAACAATCGCCTTTTGTAGCGTGGCGTCCGAGTCGGACTCGGATGTGCTCGTTCCTTTACACCTCAAGAATCAATTCTATAGTCTCACTCGGTGAATTTCTCCCTTCGATATTCGGTCCAGATGGTCTTCATAGGTTTACTTGCTCTCGTATCCGGAGGTCCGATGGCCAATATCATTGGTCATTGCGACAAAATTTTGTTGAACTATGTTTGATAAACTCCCATTCATTTTTTTCTACCACATGAGTACATCAATAGTTAGCTCCTAGAATTTTTTCAAGTCCATGGAATACAGGAGAGTGGTGATCCCAAACATTTACACTGCACGTCCTGGGCTTGGTAACAATGCCACCCTTGTCGTTACAAGAATGCAAAATGTTCGTTTGGGATCTG
>JBBPKE010000595.1:0-15599 GCA_038089095.1 Tylopilus orsonianus | reverse complement strand
GGTGCACTTCGTGTTCAGGCTTGCAGCGTCAGCGGCTACTGCGTCATCCCATTGGCTCACCGTTTGAGCTATAGGTGGTGCGCTTGACATGCGATGGGTTACTGCAACCTCGCTTTCATCATCTAAGCTGCTCGCTGGGGTTGCAAGGCTTATGCCATTAGTGGTCTTAGTGTTGACCGTTTGGCTCGCCGTCTCGGGTTCCCAGGGCATGTCCATGGTGCAGTGGACTTGCGTGTCTCTGCATTGGTCGTCAGAGCTGCTTGCTGGGGTTGCAAGGCTTATACTGCTAGCCGTATGGGATCTCCGTAGTTTGGCTGCCTTCTCGCTGACTCTCCTGTGTGATCTCGCACCCTTTTCGCCCACTCGCTTGTCTCCGGCTCATCTGACCTTGACTGTTGTTTCACAGTCGTCAGTGTGAGACGATTCTTGGCGTTGTGCATGGTGTACTCTCCGAGGTGCGTACGTGACATTGCTTGGGGCATCTGAGGTATATGGTTGACATATGTCGTCATTGTCCTCACTCCCAGTCTTTGTCGGTACTATGGCATCATTGCCATGTGCGGTGAGTTCCTCAGGATGGCATTTTGCACCATTGCCATTGCCAGTTGTCGTCAGTATTGAGACGTCGACGTTAGCATCTGCAGTGAGCTCCTTCTTTGTATTCCGGCTTTTTGCTGGCTTTCCGCACTCGCACGCCTTGTGTCCAGGTTCGCTGCACCTTCAACAGTTGCCGCCGAATGGTTTCGGGCTGTGTGCGGCTGTGCCTGTGACATTGTCATTGCACGAAGTGGGATTACTGCTCAGCTCCTGGTCCTCCGAAAATATTGGAGTGTCGTGGTCGCCAAAAATGGATGCGAGCTGACAAAACATTTCATGCGGGGATGGGAGATGCATGAGTTGGCCAAGTAGATGGTCCGAGATGACCTCTATGAGGATAAACTTAGCCATAGAATTTGACCTGTTTCATGCTTCAAGTTTGTGCGCATTAGCCGGCTTTGATGCTGCACCTGCGAGGTGGCTTAGTACGCCGTTTGCGGCTGCGCTCTCGAGTATGTGGTGACGGTAAATTGGCCAGTCTTGCTCCTCGTGCACAAATGCAGGATATTCGAGCACATTCACTTGATTCTTTATGAGGTAGGCTACTTTCTGTGACGAAAATTTTCCACTTAGGTGCGAGCAGGGCTCATAACCTATTGAAAGGATGCTATGCAGAGGTTAAGTGGAACTATGGGATCCTCAGTTGATGTCAAGCTACTGAGGAAATAAACTAGGAGACTGTAGCAAAGTGTACGCTCTAAGCTTATGTAATGATTACTGTATATGGAAGTCTAAAGCGCACTGGTCAAAACTTCAACAGAATATGGGACATGAAGCAGCAGCATCACAAGCCTGCCAACCCACCCTCCTGCCCTCCACCATGCCCTGTGTATCCCAGCGACAAATGTCACATCTAGCGGAGTTCTAAAATATGCCGGCTTCTAACTGGTCAATTTATAATAGTGCCTTTTGTCACTGGGATACATGGGGTATGATGGAGGGCAGGAGGGTGGGTTGGCAGGCTCCCACTGCTGCTGCTTTACATCCTGTATTCATTATTGAAACATGTTCTATTTTTTATTGCTCACAGTGCAAGTTGATGTGCTGGACTTCATACATTTTGACTAGTTTGGCCTGAACCCAAATTTAGAACACTGCTGTTATGTAACTACCTGAAAAACGTGACCTCATACTCATCTAATAGCCTGGACAGAGCACCATAATAGCTCTGGCATAGTGCCATAATAGCCCCAACATAGTGTCATAATAGCCTACATGAATACCACTACTGTTTTGCTAACTGGGCTGGTTTACCCATTTGAAAATAAGGCATGTAAATGTACAGCTGAGAGCAGAATGCACCAATCAGTAAAATTTCTGGCACATGTTATATTTCCAGCCTTGATGTTGACACTAGAGAAGACCAAAACTCCCCAAAATGAAATGTGAGTAGTGTGAACCCATGATGTATGATTCTTTTAACCGAGGTCATAGCTACTCTTGTGAATGAAGGTGTATATGCTGCCAGCAAAGGACACAAATGAAAGGCTATTCAATTATCTCAGCCATCCAGTTGCCAATGTGTGCCTTTGATGCACACCTGGTTCAGGTGGCCATACAGACTACTTGCACCAGCAGCACATACATCACAAAAGCTGTTGGAAATTGCACTAGCAATAAGGCAGTTGCATTGAATTAACATGAGTGAATAGGAGACCACTAGGCCCATGAAGGTGCTCAAAGGCATTGGTGATCATGTCAATGCTCAGAGGAATGATCAGGGCACAAGAAGCCTAAGTGGAGAAATGATTATTTGAGGACCTGAAGCCTGATAGACAGTAAGGTGAGGAGTTTGAGTTGGAACTAAACAAGTAGCAGTGCAGGAAGTTGACATGCTGGACTACTGAAAATGTCCCACAGAGTGCAGATTGAGGTCACTATTCTGAGGCCACCGAATCATCATGGTCACACAGACAACTGACACAAGGACCCAAAATAATATTGATCAAGCCAGATGGAATTACCAACCATCCACCATGTTGTGGCAAGACATCACAGTGGTATTTGCATCTTGCCCTGATCAGACAACACATTCTGGGGTCAACCCCCTCCTTGGTGGAAGAAGGGCTCAATGCAGAAATGGGGAGTAGCATATTTGATGCATGGCATGAGATATGACTCCTGTGCAATGCAGATGGTATCTGAATTCCAGTGGCACCAGCTGAAATGCTGCAGCTGTTCAATTTTGCACTGGGCATCACAAGATCCAGTGAAGATATGAGTATTGCAAGGTTAGGAAGGACATATGAACAATGCATGATGAACTGTAACAAAATGGATCATTAGCACATTTCCATATATGTAGTGAATGCTACACCTTCTATGGCAATGGCCAGTGCTGCTGAGCAAGCACAGAGTTTGGAGTATGAAAGAGAGACCATGAGGCAATAAGTCTAGTGAGATCTATACCAGATGCAGTAGTACATAGCATGGTCCGTGCAAGGCCCTAGTATATATATAAGCCTGTGAATAGGCCCTGCTAGCTCCCAAGCTAGCATATTGGGACATTGGTCTTAATACTGCATACAGTGGTGGCCTGAGCATAAGTCCTCTTTGAGGCACTTGGGTGATTGGTGATGCATACACCCGATCTAGCAGCTTGTCTGCTACAATATAGGTGAAAGAACATACAGAATTGAAGTAATATGCATACCTATAGCATTAATGTAGGCAGTTCTACTTTTCTCCTAGAAATGAGATGCATGTGATTGATCAGTCTACATCCAAGTCCTATTCTCACACCACACACAACAGTGGCTTGGCTATGTGAGCAGCTGAGAAAGGCAAATAAAAATTGAATGGATGTGGAGATATCACAAAAACTCCATGTCTGATACTACCCTTATCTATGTCCCCTCTACAGACAATGGTATAAACTTGATTATACATATGAGCCAGTCATTCACTCATGATAGAAGTACTCAATGTCTGTAGAAAAAAGGGCAGAGGTAGACTCTTTTATTGATGAACAACTAAGGAAAGGATATATCCAACCATCAAAGTCACCCCAAACATTACCAGTATTCTTCATACCAAAAAAGGATGGGAAGAAAAGGATGGTACAAGATTACAGATATTTAAATAATTGAACAGAGAAAAACAGCTACTTATTGCTGCTGATCTCAGACCTGATTGATTGCCTAAAAGGGGCTAAGCTATTCACTAAAATGGACTTAAGATGGAAATACAACAATATCTGAATGAAAAAGGGACATGAATGGAAAGTAGCCTTTACCACACACAGAGGAAGCTATAAACTGCTAGTAATGTTCTTTGGACAATCAAATTCCCTGGCAACATTTCAAATAATGATAAATGACATCTTTTATGATATGAATAAATGCATCATAGTTTATATGGATGACCTCTTGATTTTCACCTTCATGGATAATCAAGAAGAACATGACAAAGTTGTAAAAGAAGTATTAAAAAGGTTGAAAGAAAATGACCTTTTTGTAAAGCTGGAGAAATGCATTTTCTCAACTAAAAGAGTTGATGTAGCAGTTGCTGAAGCCTATACCCTTTGCTATACAGCTTTAGGTCTAAGCTCACACTAGTGCTGACTTAAGAGAACAGTAGAGTGGAATGCGACAAGACTGAACTGAGTCTTGTGCCATGGATTGCATGGGTTTATATACATCTACCTACAGTGCACAGACCACCTTAGGGCTGGCACTATGTCTATATAAAGAATACAAAGAATTACATATAAAGGCATATTGCATATGTCATAGAATGTTCTAGAAAGAATGATGTCATAGGTCTAGGCTTGCACAGCAAACTATTAGTAAGCGGTCTAGGTCCTTATGTAAGCATAATTGTGTAATCCGAGTCAGTATCCATGTCATGTGACCATAAGGTCAACCCTAACCATTCAACGGTTAAGTTAAAAGTTAAGTAGAAAAAGACATGTTTTCAACACTACCCCCTGTCTAAAATCAGATTCCAGATGATTGAGGGACGTCATATTCTTTCGACCATATCCCATCAGGATCAATCTCTAGTCTCCCAATGATGGGTGGCGGTGCTTCAGTGTCATTTTCTAGTTTTTTCCAAGGCATATTTATAAAGTCCGTGTGGGTAATCCGCATCTGTCTAGGAGCGTTGGGATTTTGTTTATAGAAGTCGCGGATAGCGTCCTTGGCGTGTAATAAATTACTTTCAGGTTCCCAAGTGCGATCTTCCTCGAGATAACCTCTCCAGTGAACTAGATATTGAAGTCCCCCTCTTCGGAGACGAGAAGCCACAATCCTTTCAACTTCCCATTCTTCAAAACCTTCTTCGTCCACAGTCATAGGAGTGGGTTCCATGACTGGTTGATCTGGGAGCCTTTCTCGATAAGGCTTAATGCGACTTACGTTCACTACCGGGTGAATGCGCATGTTAGATGGTAATTGAAGGCACACAGCGTTATCTCCAATGAGGTCTATGATTTCGTACGGTCCGATAAATCGTTCCGTTAATTTCGGCGTAAGCCGCGTCGAGCGGCGAAGGTTGAGATGGGCCGTGGAGAGCCATACTTTGTCTCCGATTGCATAACTCGTTGGCAATCTCCGGTTACAACCCCACATGATCATCCGATCCCATGCCTTTTCGAGATTTCTTTCTACATCTTTAAAGGTACCAGAAAAGTCCTTTATAAACTCTGTTCCTGATGGGGTTTTTCCTTCTTTCGGCTCTATTCCCATTCTTGGATGATAAGAGCATGTTATTTCAAATGGTGCATGACCTGTTGCTGTGTGAATCTTTGAATTATAGTTAAACTGGGCTAGGCTCAGCCATTCTGCCCATTTATCCTGTTTTTCTGCTGTAAAAAGGCAAAGATATTGTTGTAGATCCCTGTTAACCCGTTCCGTTTGTCCATTGGTTTGCGGGTGAAATGCCATTGAAAGCTTGGGCGTGATCTTCAACATTTTACATAAATCTTTCATCACCTGTGATGCGAACTGGGGTCCTCGATCTGAAACTATTGAATTGGGGAGTCCATGGATTTTCCAAATGTTATCTCGATATAGTTTAGCTGTTCCCAAAGCAGTAATCGTCTTCTGCGTGGGAATAAAGCATACTTCCTTCGAGAATCTATCAACCACTACCAGAATGGTATTGTATCCGTTACTTTTAGGTAAGTCCGTTATGAAATCAGCGGAAATCTCCTGCCAAGGTCCCTTTGGTGCTTCTAAGGGTTTGAGAGATCCTCCAGGGAGCTGGTTTGTTGGCTTCATCCTGGCACATCTGTCACATCTTGATGTGTAGTCTCTTATTTGAGATCTCATGCCATTCCATTTATAATATCAGGAAGCTAGTTCCCACATTTTCTGTTCTCCTCCATGTCCTGTGAATACTGAGTCGTGGAAGAGTTCAATAATTTTTTGCCGTAAGTCTGTTTCATCAGGCACATAGATTTTGTCGTCCATTTTTAAGAGCTCTTCCGGAGAACCTTGAGCTTCTTTGACCCTTTTAAAGATTTCTTCTTCGGCTGTTCCCACCTTTATCTTCTCGGTGGTTCGTATTCTTTCTTTAGGAATCATCACTACTCCTTTGTTGTCATTTTCTGTGCCGATTGCATGGTCTTCTCTTCTAGAGAGTGCATCGGCTTTTCCCATGGAAGTTCCTGGTTTCTTTATTAGTTCGTAATTGAACCTTGATAAGAACTGAGCCCATCGGGCTTGTCTTCGGTTTAGATCTTGATTTTTCATAAAATATTGGAGATTTGCGTGATCAGACCAGATTTCAAATTTATGGCGTGATCCTTCTAAATGGTGTCTCCATTGTTCTAAGGTGTTAATGATGGCCAGCATTTCTTTATTGGCAATCGGATAATTACGTTGTTCTGGAGTCATTGAAGTGGATGAAAATGCTACAGGGTGCCACTTTCCGTTTTCCTCTTGGGAGAGCACTGCTCCAGTAGTGAAATCAGATGCATTACATTCTAATCTATAGGGGGTATTTTCATCCAGGTAACTCAGAACCGAGGCGGTGGTAAATGTCCTTTTAAGCTTATCAAAAGCTTCTTGTTCTTTATTAGTCCATTTGAAAGGGTTATCTTTCTTGGTTAAGTCATTCAATGGTCGAGCGATTATGGCAAAGTCTTTGACAAATCTTCTGTAGAAGTTTGCTAAGCCCAAAAATCCTCTGACTCCTTTGACGTTTTTCGGCTCTGGCCAATCAAGGATCCCCTTTACTTTATCTTCCATCATATAGATTCCTTCAGGCATGACAATCATTCCCAACATTTCTACTTTTGTTGCTGAGAAGATGCATTTTTCCAGTTTAACGAATAAATCATGATCCTTTAGTCTTTTCAACACTTCCATTACCGCAGCATCGTGTTCCTTTTGATCATCGGTAAAGGTGAAAATGAGAAGATCATCCATGTAAACAATGACACATTTGTTCATGTCATAGAAGATGTCATTTATCATGTTCTGGAAGGTTGCGGGCAAGTTGCTTTGCCCAAAGAACATTACTAAAGGTTCAAAAGAGCCCCTATGTGTGGTGAAGGCGGCTTTCCATTCGTCTCCCTTTTTCATCCTAATATTATTGTATCCCCATCATAAGTCCATCTTTGTAAAAAGCCTAGCCCCCTTTAGGCGATCAATAAGGTCTGAGATCAGTGGCAATGGGTAACTATTTTTGATGGTCTAGTCATTGAGGTATCGATAATCTTGGACCATTCGCTTTTTTCCATCTTTCTTTGGTACAAAGAAAACTGGGGACGTCATGGGGGATTTTGATGGGCGTATGTACCCTTTTCTTAACTGTTCATCTATGAAACTGTCAACCTCGTCCCTTTCTTCAGGGGTCATTGAATACAGTTTCGCTTTTCTGGGCCTGAATCCTTCTTTTAGATCAATTCCATGATCCCATGGCTTATGGGTTGGCATTCTCTTGGAGGATTTCTTTGAGAAAACATCATAATACTCGTGGAGATATTGTGGAGGTACTAGGTCATCAACCGTTTGCTCCCAATCCTTTTTTGGTTCTAGTGCCTTTAGTTTTGGATAAATATGTTCTACATTGTTTATTTCCTTATCCAGTAAGGATCTTAAGAAGACAGTTCGTTCTTTCAGAAGGTAACAGGTTCATGGACACCGGTGTAATTTGACTTCTCCTTTTTGCCAATCTATTTCCGGGTTATGCTTTTCCAGCCACGTGTATCCCAGAATAAAATTGTTTTTTCCGAGATCTGTTACTTCTGCTGAGATTTTCTCTCAGTGACCTTCATAGTCCATTATTAATTCCGCTTTATGAGTAATATCTCCTGCAGAATTCTTTGTTCCACCGACATTAAAGACTGGTAATGGATTGTCCAACTTGACGAGGGAGATTCCATTATTTTGGGCCCATCTTTTGTCAATGAAAAGACCATTTGCACCGCTGTCCAAAAGTGCTTTTACTTCTTTCATATTTCCCTTTTCAGTTAAGTTGGAAACCTTAACTTTAAGGTTTATCTCCTTTTTCTGTTTTACGGAGCATACTAAGATGCGATCTGGAATTTCGTCATCCGTTCCATTCTTTTTTTGTATTTTTGTTATGACCGAATTAAGCCTGCATTCCCGTGCAGCAAGCCTTTTCAGGGTCCCGGTCTCGGTTGGTTTATCTGTACTTCCGAAGGCTCCTTCACCTCTCTTGGTCTCGGTTAGAGAAGCCACCTCCATTAGCGTATGAGTCCCTATTTGTTCCAGAATCAATTGGGCTATCTTATCTCCCAACTTGACTTGGAATGGCTCTGGTCCATGATTAAATAAAAGTACAAAAATGTTTCCTCTATAATCTGAATCTATTACTCCTGCTCCAGTTGCGATCATCTTCTTGGAAGCTAATCCTGATCGGGGTGCAATTCTTCCATAGAAGCCATAGGGGATAGTGATTTGGATTTTCGTATCCACAAGTGCTTTCCCTCCTATGGGTACGACTGCTTCTTCTGTAGCATACAGATCGTGTCCTGCGGCTCCGTCAGAGCCTTTAGCTGGCATTTTTCCGTTTTCTAATATTTTAACTGGTACCGGTAACAATGTAGTATTACAAAAGTATAAGTCCGTAACCTCCTCTTCGGTCATACATGGTTCTTCATTCAAAGTCGCAAAACGATTCCAAGAAACTTTGTCTGAGAAATGAACCTTCTTTGCCTTCTGATCTTCCAGATTGATCAGTTGGCTTTTCCTTTTCCCTTTCCGACAATGATGGCTTTATCTTGGATGTTCCGAGCGTCGAGGAGGGCAGCAATGGCCTCATCCAGGTTCTTGCCATTAGTAAGTCTTCCGATGTTATAGGACCCGGAAGTATTCCCTTCTTCTTTATCTGCCCAGCTAGTCGCCAGTGCAGTCTCCTCTGCATTATTGCTATCCACTGCTCGTACAGTGGTCTTCTTTGTTCCTCTTCTCTTACAAGAAAACCTATGCCCGCCGCCGAGGAACTTGCAGTTGGGACATTGAATTTTGGGGGTCTTGCAATCTTTTACAAGGTGATCACCTTTGCAATTGAAGCAAGAAGATTTTCTTACTGCGTCCACATCCATTGCGTTAGGGTCCCGTTGATGTGCTGGGGACTTTCCTTTTTGGGCATTATTATAGAATGCGCCCCCCTCTCTTTCTGCCATGTGAAAGGCATCCAGGGCTTGACCTATCTCCAGAATATTGGTCCGGAGTTGTAGGAAATTGTGGGACTGTTTTCCCCTCATGAATAGTTTTTTTCTAATATCTTTGTTGATACCAGCTTCTAGCCAGTCGCAGGCTTGTTCCTCACTGACTAAGTCTTCTTCATACAACCCGATGAACCTTGTCAGGTAAGTATGTGTCCATTCATTCCAGCCCTGGACACAGGCCTTCATTTTTTTAACGACGATGTCTCGTCGATTTCCAGCTAGGAATCTGAGCTGAAGCTCATTTTCCAGGTCTTCGAGCGAAGGCCAGTTTTTATTTCCTCGCTCATCCTCTTTATCATACTGATTCATTTTTATTTTTGCCCATGTTAGGGCCAACGCTGTTTCTGGCTTCTGAATATCTCCTATTCGGGTCAGAATGCCATATCCTTTTTCTTCAAGGCTAAAGAACGCCTCAGGGTTCCTAGTTACATATATTTTTATTCGAGCCCACCAATTCTCGAACTTCTGCAGACTCCCATCGTAATTCCCTGGGTCCGGTATCGGGTCTATCCGCTTAGAAAAGCAGGGAATAGTGGCGGCCGCTGCTGGTCCTGGCTGCGGCGCTCCTTGTTGCAAAACGGCCAATTCCCTCCTGGCCCGTCTTGCGTCTTCTCTCGCGTGACCTGTTTCTGTTTCTGCAACCCGAACCCGGTCTTGGAGCTGCAATAGCTCTTTGTTCGTGTCGTTCAATGTTGAGATTAGCGCGTTGATCTGCCCTTCTAAGTCTGCTAGCAAGGGTGGCATTGTTTACTTGGAGGAAAAGAATAGGTGGGAGGTTGGGTTCGATGCTTTTTTCCTTAATCGGGACTTGTTCTTTGTCCTCGATTTTGTAATCTACAGCCAAGACTTCATCTTCGAACTGTTCTGGGTACCTTAGTACCAGATCTTCGAACTCAAGTTCGTCATAATAGGGATCAAGAGGTAGATCCGCTAAAGGTCTTTCGGGATAAAAGTTCCCTCTTGTTTCGTCATTGGGATCGAATGGTGTTTGCCTGAACAGTCCGGGGTGGTTGGTAGGCTTGGGTGCCTCATACTTGTAGGCGGGGAAAACCATCCATATGTATCGTAGGTGCAAATGCAAAAGTATGCTAAGTCTGGAGAACTGCGTTCCCTCCAGGTGACTTCAAGCCAATAGCCTGCTTGACAGTCCTACTAAAGCGAAAATGCAAGACACGAGCTTGCGATCCGAAAATCAAAGAAATGGAAGTATCATAGGTGGGACCGGCTTTAACCGATTATCAACGCGCGAGTTGATCCCAAGGAAGCCTAGAGTGCGTTCCTTCTTTAATCCTCTATCTGGGACGTTTTACTTAAAAGAAATGTAGGTAAAAAGGTATGTAGGTCCTCTTAAGCCTGAGGTCCGGCTGTTATCCCTTTAATGCTGGGGTCTGCGTGTAATAACGACTGAAGTCGAAGGCAAGGTGTCGAGTAAGTTGTGAGGGTAGACGATGGTAGTTCAGTCTAATGAAGCCTACACCCTTTGCTATACAGCTTTAGGTCTAAGCTCACACTAGTGCTGACTTAAGAGAACAGTAGAGTGGAATGCGACAAGACTGAACTGAGTCTTGTGCCATGGATTGCATGGGTTTATATACATCTACCTACAGTGCACAGACCACCTTAGGGCTGGCACTATGTCTATATAAAGAATACAAAGAATTACATATAAAAGCATATTGCATACATCATAGAATGTTCTAAAAAGAATGATGTCATAGGTCTAGGCTTGCACAGCAAACTATTAGTAAGCGGTCTAGGTCCTTATGTAAGCATAATTGTGTAATCCAAGTCAGTATCCATGTCATGTGACCATAAGGTCAACCCTAACCATTCAACAGTTAAGTTAAAAGTTAAGTAGAAAAAGGCGTGTTTTCAACAGTTGCTACAACCTCGGCAACGGCCGGGCTCATGGAGTAGTCATGGGGCCTTATGTCAGAGAGATTATCCAACAAGCCGTTACAGTCAGCCTCGTGATAGTACATCTTACAGGTAGTTTCCTAGTATAGGGTGGCACTGCATGGTCTGTGCATGCACTCCTGTAGTATAAGTAGTCGTGCTATCACCCACTAGACTCCCCAGTCTAGCATATTGGGTTTCCACCTAGAGACCTAGTACTGCACACAGGGATGGCTCCATTGTAAGTCCTCTAGCAAGGCATAGGGAGTGGCTGGTGATGCAACGCCCAGCCTGATGGCTTCTGGCCAATAGCCTACCAGACAATCACTACTATTGTGAAAAGTGCAGTCACGAGCTGCTGAACTGAAGTTTGAAGAAATGAAACTTGTAGCGGATCAACCGCTAGGCGAGGCAACACGCCAAGTCATGACCTTCGCCTTAGCTTATCGGGCTAAGGACTTATCCCAGGCCACCATTAGAGCTACTAGAGTATTAGGCGTAATTCCCAATAAGCTAGAACTGAAGTTCTAGCTGGGAGTATTGCAGGTATATATACTACAGGGACCTGCGCATGGACCATGTGTCGTGCACCTACTTATGGTAATACCCCTCGTAGACCTACTGGTACTATACTATACATAGTAGTGTCCGTCCTATCGTAACATATCTTTAGTCATATGTCCTTTGTCAAGATACAAGGTATCGGCACTTTATCATAATCATGCTTATGTCCGTGGGTACGTATCTGGTCTTAGGGCATAGCCCTTTATGGAGTTAGCGCTTACGTCATAGCTAACCCTTAGCTAAGGCCACATGTCTGGCAACCCCTTAGCTAATCCCTACTTCGTAACCATAACCTAGGGTTCCATTCTAGGTTAACCGTGTAACGTTCGTTACAAAACTATAGTAATGAGGCCGGCTTTAACTGATTATCACTGCTCAAGGTAACCTCAGAAGAGCCTAAAGTGCATCTCCTCTTTAATCCCCTATCTGGGACATTTTACTTAAAAAAAGGAAACACAAGCAGTAGTGCCCAGGCAAGGTAATGGTAATGGTAGTCCCATTAAGCCTCGGGTCCGACTGTAGCTACCATTTAACAATCAGCAATCGATAGAGGTAGCGAGATGGGGGTGAAGTGACAAAGACTAGTTCTAATGAAGCTCTTAGCCTTCACTGTATGGTGTCTAGCTTCAAGCCCACAGATACTAGTTTAAGAGAATAGCTATGATGAGGCTGAAATGCCACAAGAACTAGTCTGGAGTTCTTGGGCTCGTCACATTGCACTATATATACAACAGAACTAGCTGCTGACTACTCTACTATGACTATAGATACAATCTGAGTGTATCTACTGACTAAGTGGATGCACAGCATCAGTAATCTGCTAGGTAACAAGGTTCAATACTTGCTATCTAGGTTTGCCATGAGGCACTGGCTTCTATCTAATGGAAGTGAAGTCACTGTCAAGTGGTAATTAACTGTCATTGTGCACAGCACGGAAATGAAGTACATGAGACATATCCCCATTAGTACTAATAAAATAAATGGTGGAATTCCCGAGCGATGACTCAAGCTACAAAGGAATTACGTAATATGATCTTAGCTCACACTGGTAGATCCAGTACTCTCATGAGGAACTAAGTCGTTTAAAGTCCAAAACTATACAGAGCTTAGGCAAGAAAGTGACACGGTCACGTGATGTGAAAGCTGACTAAGCCATGAAATCATTACAGTTGAAATGCTGGGAATAATTGTAACCCCCAAGGGAGTACAGATGGCTAAAGACAAAGTAAAAAGAATCCTTGAATGGCCAGTGCCAACAAACCTGAAGCAAGTATGAGGATTCTTAGGATTGGCAAATTTCTATAGAAGATTTGGAAAATATTTTGCCATAAAATCAAGATCCTTAAACAACCTTACAAAAAAGGATACTCCATTTGAGATGGGTCCTGTGCAAATAAAAACATTCAATGAATTAAAAGAAATGTTCACTAAAGTACCAATAATGAGTTATCCAGATGAAAACAAACCATATCACCTGGAATGTGACACTTCTGATTTTGCAACAGGAGCAGTCCTCTCACAAGAAAAGAATGGAAGTGTAGCAGACAAGCCACTAGGCTGTGCATGACCACACAACAACCACAATCCTGTGCCTCCAATGAGGACTTATCCCAGGCTGCCACTAGAGTACTAATCATGTATTGAGCTATAAGACCCAATAAGCTAGAATTGGGATTCTAGCTGGGTGATTGCGGAGCCTTTATACTACTGGCAATCACACACAGACCATGCTGTGCCCTATCCTATATGGTAACTAGCTAGGTAGACATATTGAGCTATAACTATATATAGAAGGTCTGATGTGAGGGCAGCAGACAGTTAGTCATATCCTATTAATAGCCATGCAATGGCATTGACCTTGTGTATCAATAGTCCACTGTGGCTGTGTAGCCTAGGCTGCTCCAGGCCCTTTCTATTCCAGACATATCACTTAGTTAGTGATAACCCTTAGCTAACCACTTATCCTTTCCATGGCTAAGTCCACATGGGGTTAGCTATGCCCATATCAGGATGCTAGATTTATGTAGCATTCACTATAGGAAGATGGCACCCTATTGTATTTTCCTCTCATTCAATGACAGCATGTAGTGGACAAGCTGCAAGCCCAACTATATGCCAGGCCTCCTAGTTGCCTTGCTATAAGGACTTATCCCAGGGCCACCAGTGCCTCAATGAGGTATTGAGCTATAGAACCCAATAAGCTAGAACTGAGGTTCTAGCTGAGTAATTGGCAGAGCCTATATACTACAACCAACCATGCACAGATCAAGCTGTGCTCTACCGACTATGGTATCTGTCTGGTAAGACCTATTGAGCTACTAGCTATATATGGAAGGTCTGATGCGATGGGAACATATCTATATGTGATCCTGTTGACTACAGGTATGAGGGCATCAGCCTTGTGATGTCTGTGAGGTATATGTCTAGAGCGATAACATACTGTCTAGACCATCTAGGTCTCAGGGTTGGCTAACCCATATTGGGACTTATCACTGACTAAGCAATAACCCTTAGCTAAGTCTCTTGGTGGTTGCTAACCACTTAGCTAGCTCCTGTTTCATATCCATAACCTAAGGTTATTGCTTGTTACGATTCCTAGTAACCCCTATTCTTTTCCTGATCGTATGGCCAACTCCTCAAACCCCTAATCTTGTCATTGGCCTATGCATCTGATCTACGACCTCTAAGGCCCTCTACAACCCTTAGAGATATCCACGACATGAAGGGCTCGCTCCATGCTCACCCTTCCCCTTATCCTGCAGTTGGCTCTCACTTGCTTGCCTCCTGCCCCTTATCCTCTTCGAACCCTCCTAGGTCTTCCTATTCACTACGCCATTAGACCATTGAGACCTCTAGGAGTTCCTGTTAACAAAACAGTCGCCATCCGCTCCTGTTTCCCTTTTTCTTCTCCATGATGATCTCACTTCCACTAACCACGCCACTGATCATTGCCATTCCCCAATACATGTCTGAGCATTGCCACCATACTCTTTCCCTCAGATGCTCCCATGACCTGGTAGCCCGCCACCTGTGCTACCACTTATTACCATATAAGGCAACATCTGGTACCTATGCCTCCTGTCCCAGATCTCTGCCTTTCGGTTCCTCTTTGAAAGCCCAGATTGCGTCTGTGCTTACCCTTAACCCTCGGGACCACTACTACTGTCACCAACCTGTCCCGTCAGCTCCACCTTGCTCCCTGATCCTCATGCCACCTGTCACCTCCTCATCCAATACCCTCGCTGGCTGACAGAGCCATATTTCCAACAGGACCTTCAGTCTGACTCCTGTTGACTCATGGATCATAGCATGACCCATTGAAATACCTTCAGTCCGATGATCGTACCTCGGTGTTATCCGTTGACCTGACAACTGTCCTTCACTCTTCTGTTCCAGACAGCTTGCCTCTCTTCTTAGTCCTCTCTTCTCCCACGATGTCATGGCTGACCCATGATCGCCCTTTGACCTAGATCATTGATCTATGACACGCTTACCATTTCAGCTGTCTCAACCTTACACCTCACCAGCTGCCCCTATCATGAGACTGATCCTTAGGCGTTCCTCTCATTTCCGCTGTCAACTCCATTCCTTTCTATTCTGTTGACAGCCTCCTTTATGGGTAATACCCTTGCCCTAATACTTATGTATAAATACCCACTCTAGTTGTAGGAATGCCTCACATTTAGTCTACCTCACAACTAGCACAGTTCCTATACTAGCTGCTGAATCCCTAAACCCATTCCTTGCTCATCTTCCTCATGCTTGGTCTTAGACGCAATCCTTGCAAGTGCAAGCCTTGTCCCAGGAAGATTCACCTTACCACATGTTGCGTGTAAGTCACCACTCTCTGCTCCAGGTTCACACCTTGCAGGAGCTGTCTCCAAGATTCTATGTGGGT
>JBBPKE010000594.1:0-15621 GCA_038089095.1 Tylopilus orsonianus | reverse complement strand
TGCCGTTTATTGTTCCTTATTTTTATTTCTATTTTACCGGGTACGCAAAGATGTTCCGGTTTTCAGACCCCTTGTGCGCATTCAATGCGAAGTTTTGTCACACAGGGTCACGCTTCCGGCATGTGCGGGGTTTCAAATTCTGGTCCCTGTATAGACGGCATGCCGCGACATCAATCTACGGAATTGAAGTTGAAAAGTATAGTTTGTGTTATTGACGCGTTAGAGTCGATTTACTGATTTTTTGGCACTCAACGAAGCATGGATGTATAATAGTACGACAAATCCAGTAGTAATGCTACTGCACAAGTCGGTAATCTTATACAAAAAGATTATGCACGGATCCTAGTCGAAACTACACACCGACACTACCAGGTCTGTGTAGGGTTCACTTTCCGCTTTCAATCGCATTCTGCATGTCAGGCGGGGAATTTACATTCAAGTCAGACAAGTGAATGGTACTGTATCATGCGGCAGTCGCAAATCCGACGGCATCTCTGCCCAAGTCATATACGGTGTAGTAACGCCTGAGGAAGACATCACCTGAAGGAAGGTCAGTTTGCCCCAAACAATTGCATTAGGACCTTACCAATGATCCAAAGAGCCCCACCAGGCACGTTGATATCTAGACCAGTGAACGCAGAGATACAGGTGCCTTGCACGTTGAGGATGTAATCACTTCCTTGTAGTGGATATGGCTTGCCATCGAAATAGAAGGTCAATTCCGGCAACGATGCAACCTTGGAGCAGTCGACTGTATACTGGCCAGTCCAGGAGCGCTTTGCACCAATTTGGGTGTTCAACATCTCCGCGACATCAGTGGGAACAGCGATCAAGGAGGTACCTAACAAGCTGAGCATGGCTGCAGCAAAAAAGTCGATGAGTCAAGCTTACCTGTGTCAATAGCGGCACCGGTGTCGGCGAGCTCAAGAACATCATCCCCAAAGGAAACCTTGTTAAGCTCGACCTCCCAGTAGGCCTTGCGACGGACAGGGGCATAAACAATCTTGCCAGTATAGGATGAGTGGTCGATTCCACCAAACACAGCGGCACCGCCATCCTCTGCTGAATCGCCAATGCGGAAGGAGAAGACAGGCTCGTCGAGAAGACCTTGATAAATCATGTTGTAGAACGGTGGGACTATGCCGTTTACTGAGATGGTGTTGTACCCGAGGCCGAGGATCCCGTCAAATCTGGGCAAGGTTAGAACGAGGCCACATAGGAAAGTGGAGTACACTCACTTGCCAAAGGCAAAGGCAAGACCAGGTTCCTTGGTGGCTTCGGCAAAGTCTTGCTCAGGAACGGCGAGATCGCCAATGAAGAGTGTGTCTTGCGAGACAAATCCCTCCATGGAACCAGAACCATATTGAATGGAGAAAGCAGAGCCGTTGGCCCTGTACGAAGACGATCCATCTGAGTCATACTTGGCATGGAGGAAGCACGCGATGGAGGTGCAGCTCTTGCTGGGTACCCAGAGGTTGCTTGAGCTACGAGTGGAAATGAGTCAAGAGGGGGAAAAAGGAAAAAAAAAGTATGCATGCCCAGTGTCAAGGATGACCTTGAAAGATTGAGGAGGTGTGCCGAGGGTGATCTCGCTGTAGTATTGCGCGTTCATGAAGTCTGAGAAAGATGAATGGCACGTTGAGTGGCAAGGGGAAACGGCGTACTCGAGAGAGGGACATCATGGCCGCCGTTGAGCAGTTCTTCCTGCGTCCAGAAAAGGTCATCGCCCTTGGGGCTGGGGCGGACTCTACGGCCCGCGCCACCTGCGCCGAAGAGGGGGACCTGCTGAGGGAGCTGAGCGCCGTATTTCTCTGCGAGATAGGCGGTCTCGAGGACGTGGCCGGGCTCGACGGAGGGGAGCTTGTGGAGTTTGAGCCTGTGAACAGCGGCGGAGGCAAAGGGGAGGAGGAGGAGGGCTGTCGTGAACGCGGGGAGGAACATGGCTGGCTGGGAGCAAGTGCGGCTCCAAGACGACGGGTCTTTAACGGCACCGGAGAATCCCGGATCCAGTCAGCGGAGAGATCCAAGGTTCGGCGAGGTCAGTGCGACATGGATCTCTCCACCCTCGAACGACTCGTCCTGGCGCAGGCCGTCTTTGAGCACGGCGCAGACGCCTGGCAGTCCGTGGCCGACCTCCTCTCCAAACACCCCGCACTCGCCCGCCCATTTTCCCCACAAGTTCGCGTCTCTTCACGCCGCATCGTAGTCTACTCAGTGTATTATCTAGTCCTGTCGTCAATTCTACCTCTGTCTCATGAACGACGCCGAGCTCGAATGGTGAGACAGACACACCGCAGTCCGTCTCGCGTCCTGCTCATTTGCATGCCAGCTCGGACGCGAACAACTCACCCCGCGGCAAGCCTCAACCCTCTCCCTCCGTCTCCGTGTCCTCTCTGACCCTTGCACCAGCACCCGCCCATCTCACCCTCGCCCAGCGCCACTATGTTGCCCGTCTTTTGCATCTCCGCGACTTGATCGCCGCAGAGGAGGCCAAATTCAAGTGCGCACTCTCCGCTCCTTTCCGCAGCTCACGCATCGCCCACCAGATCCATCGCTGCGGAGATCGACCAGATACGCAGTGGTGCCTGGGATGATAAAATCAAAGCCAGAATCACGAGCAACGGCACTGACGCGGCAGACGCTCAGACGCCCGCCCAAGCTGCTTCAGTATGTGCAACGCTAGTTCACGTGAAACCGTCTTATCTGGCCCCATTCTTAGGAGCCTCAACAAGCCACAGCCTATGACCTCGTCTCCACTGACGATCAAACACCTTCCAAACAGACCCCTGAAAGAGAGGACGTGGATGCCCACCCCGTCGACGGCACTACCGAGCAGCTCCCTTCTAAAATGCCACCCGAGACACCTGTCGACGACGACGACCATATCGCGACTACGCCTCCAGTTGCGGAGGTTGTCGCGCCTGAACCTACGCCCGCGGAAATCACCCAGATTGCCACCGATGATCTAGAACTTGAGGCAGCCGATACCTCGGAAGAAACCAAGCAGGCACCCGAGGCTGCTCAGATGGATGTCGAGGAAACCGCAGCCCCTCAAGAGCCCGAGTGCAATGCCAGCGGAAAGCCACAGCAACGTGAAGGCATGTATCCTTCCCCGTGCTACCTCGATCCCCTGTTGACGTTTTCACGCCTCAAGGCAAACGCAAGGTCCCAGACTTGGACAACCCAGACGAAAATCCACGAGAGAAGAAGAGACCCCGGGACGGTTCTATATCGACGGACCTCGAAGATCTCGGTACGTCATGCTAGCCCAGCCGATTCTCTCGCTCATGTTTCGTAGCCCGACAACGTAGCACAGTGAGCGGCGAACCTGCCTCCCACCACCAAACACCGCCGTCTATCCCCAACAAACGTTTCCAAACTGTGATTGGAATGCTGCACAGTCAGATATCGCAACATCGCAACGGCAACATCTTTCACAACCCCATCAAGCCCGCCGAAGCACCAGACTATCACGACATCATTAAGCGGCCGATGGACCTCAAGACCATCAAGGCACGGATCAAGGATGGAATGATATCCAATTCACTCGAGTTCCAGAGGGATGTTTACCTCATGTTCGCAAACGCCATGATGTATAATCGCCCATCGAGTGATATTTACCGAATGGCGGAGGAGGTAGGCTTGTGTTTCCTCGCTGCACTCTTTCTTTTGCTACAAGACACCTTTCAGATGATGGCGGAGAGCGAAGGACACATAAATACCTTTCGCCAGACAGAAGGGTTCATACGTAGCACTCGTTCTTAAGTTTTTATTTTGGGATGGCCATGATCCAATCCGGCTCCCGGTTATCGCGGGGAAAATACTTGCCGCCTGCGCGCGCCCGACTTGGCTGGAAACGTCTCCCCGCTTGGTGTGACGTTAAATATCTATTTGTCGGGAATGGATGTACATGTGACACTAAACTATGCGATACAAGAGCAAGAGTGCGAAAGCAAAATGTAGCATTTGTCAGAACCATGGATGGTAGATCTCCGACATTCTCATGAGCTGGATCGGGTTCGTAGCGGTGGAGATGAGATTGGTGACCGTTTGCACGACCGGTACCGTTGGTGGTGTCGATGCCATGCCAATCTGTCTGCCAGTCAGTTTCTGCCCAGGTTTGTGAGTCAACATGTCATTCTCACCTGATCGCGCTCTACTTTGCATGCCATGACTTCGGCGCGCTTGACTACTCCCTCAATGTTGGCCGCACAGTTGGTGCGGAAGGAGATGTCAAACGTCCACGGTTGGCCCCGACCATGCAACCAAGTCATGACTTCGTCGCGAGCAAACAAGCAAAGCTGTTGCTCCAAACCAAACTGTATGTTCTGTTAGCCAATATGCCAGACGACGGCACTTGAATCGGAGACTAACGTCGGGTTCCGTGAGGCAGCGGCCGATGGCCATGATGCTAGACGTAAGGACACCTTCGGTGAAGACAGGCCCGAGGAACCGTTGCATATTTGGCGTCAGACGGAAGGGTACCGCATCGCTGGAAGCAAAAACAGGGGCTTGGCTAGCAACGCCAGGTAGCAGCTCGCTCATGGCGATTCGGCCGGTCGAACGAGAGACATGGAATCTAGACGGTGACCTGCTTGTCAGGCAAAAGACATATGTCATGAAGCTCGTAGCAGCAATTTGCAGTGCAAACTGCTTTCGCATTTTCCAGAGGTCTGCCGGGCCACTCATGACATTGACCATATACTGCAAGGGGTCAGAGTTGGCTTTGACACAACTGTAACTGGACAAACCACCAACCTTGGTGAGAACATCATCTGGAACGAGTTTCGCTACCACTTCGTCCATGATATCTTTTCGAAGGGTGAAGTACTCTGCCTTGCCGGGCTAAGGGAGTGTAAGGGACCACGAGAAATCGTGACGCAAGAGTACATACAACCCTTTGGTTCACCTGTTTGAACTCTGCGAGGACGCTCTTGATTTTCTCTCCAGAGACGAGAATGGGATCCTCGCGCGTAACACCAATTTCCTCGCAATGACGATCGTAGATATCACCCAGTGTCACATACGACGAGTCATTTTGAAGCAAGCGAAGAGTAGGGCTGCAGGATATGGCTGCTGGTATGTGGAAATGAAGGTTACGCTTACGAGACTCTTTCTTTCGCGCAAGTGCTCTGTAAGAGTGTTTCTGAGGATAACAATCCAATCAAACTACAATAAGCATACCCATTGAATATGCGGAACACTTGCATCACCCGCTCTTCGCGACGACAGTGGCGCCCAGATGGAAGCTGCACAGAGAACGACGTCCTCGAATGGTCACTACCATGAATAGTGAATCTCTTCCAGCAGTAACCGTGGGAACGACAATTCTCAAACTTGGGTCCGAATCTCTGAATGTGAACAAAGTTCTGGTTACTATCTTTTTCCTAAAAGAATGAGTGAGCACCCCTCGAGATATGGGATGAGCAGAGTACCCACTTCCGTGTATTGTCCAGGAACCTCGATCTCGTCGAACTTGCCATATTGGAATTCGGTCAGGTAGTGGCTCAAAAGATCCAAAGATTGAATGCGAGGTCGTGAATCAAGGTATTTCTCCTGCCGGTCTCGCCAACGCTGAAGCCGACGGATATATTCGTAATGCGTTGGCTTGCTCCTCAGAAAGTCATCTTCGTACTCTTTCTGCTCGGATATATGCATTAGAAAACGTGGATTTTTAGTCTTTTTACAACGCACTCGTGCAGGACCGGGTAAGCTAGCTGCCATCTTCGTCAAGTTACTGATCGTGTGGGGTGCAAGCTGTCCATCGTCGTCGGGCGTGTTTGTGCGCACTACATAATTCTAGATAGGATGAGAACAGAATAGACGAATGACAATATACGAGCAACATACTTGAATGGCATCTTGTAGGAGCATACTTATCAGCCGGTATATCTCTTCTTCGGGTGGCCCCTTGAACCGCTGGAGTATCTGATCGACCATAGTCTCCATGCTCAAAATGAGAAGCGGGAAAGAAGTCTTGAGTGTCTGTACGACCTCGTCGACATACTCCCATCCTTGACGGACGGTAAAGGTGGGTTGGGCATCTGTCGCTGGAAGCTGGCCGGGCAACGACGACGCTGGGTTAGAAGTGGCATCACCGTGAGAGCTGGATAACTGTTGGCTTCCATTGATTTCGACGGCGGAACTGTCCCGTTTGACGGTTTCCCCAGCAATTTCAGCTGTTGCATCCTGCATGGGCGCGTCGCTGTCCGCACGCTTTATTCCATTGATTGCGACTCCCTGATTTGCCTGCATGGCACGAGCAGCTGCAGCCACTGCTGCTTGTTTCTTGACAAAGGCCATGTCCTCTTTAGTTGTTCGCAAAGGGAAGAATAGTGCCTATGCAAAAATTAGTCGTGGTCGTGCCAGAATTTTCGGCACTGCTTGCCTGAGGGAACAATTTTGCCAAGTTCATAAGAATATAGCGTGCTTGTTTCACTTCCCGCTGATTGATGGACAGACACAGTTGTGGAATCAGCGATATCCAGTACCAAAATGCGGCCTCTCCCTTGTAGGTGTCGAACGCGCGAGAGATTGTAAAGTTGCCGTCGTCGACGCTGAGTAGCCACAGAACGCGAGTAAGTAGCGGTCGACTTTTGCCATTCTTGTACTGCCCCGCAGCTTGGAGGTAACAGCTAACAGCGTTCGCCGCATACGACATGTCGTTGGGAACCTCTTTGAACATCCGGTCGTTGTAACGGCCCCACTCTGCCCATGCCTTGGCTTGCGTCATGTCCATCTGTACAGCCTGTCCGAATGCCTGATTCGCTTCTTCGGAGCGTCCATTTCTTGCATGGAACATGCCCTTCAACGTGAAGAACTCTGCTTTTTGTGCACTCGAAAAGTACATCAGATTGGTGTTGTTGATCACCTCGAGACCGGCTTGAAGGTCATTCGGTTTCTGGTAATGGCAGCGCGCTTGTTCCCGCAATTTGAGGAAGGCTTCCGATATTTCGATGTTGGGAAGAGTGTATATCTTATTCAAGGAATTAAAACACACGTCTAGCAAGTCATGCTTCCTGGCGACGTGAGCAAAACGGTTAATGATCCAGGCAGTTTCATGGTAGCCTCGATACCCGGAGGTGTTGACATTGGTAGAGGCACCATTGCCATTTTGGTTGTTGGTCGAGATGAGGGGGATGTAAGCCTTATTGATCGCGTTAAACACATTCTGCCTCCAAGCAACCAGGTCACTCCAGATACTAATGTCATCATGAAGGTTAGGTAGTCGCTCTCGCCATGCCTGCAGGACCATCTTTAGGTCAGACGACTTCTTTTCCAAGTTCTGGGCATTCGTGATCGAGAGGGAACCAAAGATTTGGACGGCTTCCTGAAGTTCTACAAATTGTTGGAAGTGCTGCAATAAGGGAACGTGGGCAATCGACAGTTGGGGAGACAGCGCAACCCATTTGCGGAGCGAGAGCTGCATTGCGTCCTCAAGAATCTTGGTGAACTCAGTATTTTTATCCACGGCGGCTGGAACTTTCAAGAGGGCAATAAATGCTTCAAACACGCGTCTACGGGGAGTAGCGATATCGGGAAGTTGATTGATCTGCTCCTCCAGAGTCTCTCGATGTTCGGTCCAGTCTTTGGTCCGCCAGGCGCTTTCGAGCATGAGCTCTTGATTACCTTCACTTCTGGCCAACTCGTGGAGAGCGTCCCACTGTTGAAGCTTCTCAGCTGCAACCATCCAGTGGTCCTCCCAGAGGAAATACTCTGATTCAGAAAAGGCGATTGCGCCCGATTTTGACCTAGTTTGGGCGAGCTCATACGATATTTGGGCCTGGTCCCACATTCCGTGCTGCTCGTACGCAAGACCAACGTTAGTTTCCTGGTGGAGAGAGCGACGACGCCATAACCCATAAAACATGTCTTCCTCTGCCAACTCAGCGTAGAGGTCGGCCAAAGAGTCATATACGGTATCGCGTAGACTGGCATCGTCTTCCCGTACGTACTCGAGCGAGTGCTCGAGGATTTCCAGGCCAATATGCCATGCACCGTACGTTTTGCATAGGAACTTGACCAGATGGGGAGGTAAAATCATCGGGGGATTGCAAGCGAGGATGCCACTGAGTAAAGTCTGGATGACGTTTGGACGCAATTCCGCCTGTTTGATATGGTAGTCCTTGCTCAAAAGATTGATCATGTGAAGGGTCATATCGCCTTGCTCTCTCCTAGAGAGACACCTCCAGGCGGCTGAGAACACGGAAATCCACATGTCATGGGCGGCATTCGGGTCCAGGAACATGAGACGTTGCATCGGACGAACAATAGATGAAGCCTTGGGGCGAGCAGTGAGATATCCCACACTGGGCTCGAGGGTGAATTTTCTCTCTGGAATGAGGGTTACTTCATGGTCCACGGAGCCAAGTAGAAGATGTAGAGCGACGGCGATCCAATTATGTTCCGCGAGGGGCTCCCAGCTCTGAACTGCAAGGATATAGGCAAGACGACTCGATGGAGAGCGAGGAATACTAGCATCCAACAGATCCATAAAGCGTTCCCGAAGACTCACATCTCTTGCTCGGCTCCCGAGCAGGAAGCATTGCTCCAGTCTGGATGTTAAGTCGCTCCTCCGTAGGGATGGTTCGGTATAAATGTCGTAGATCAGCTCCAAATAATCTTGGAATAGCGACTCTCCGCGGGACTCAAAGCCCGCCATCTTTTGCAGTACGTTCAACTTATCTTTCATTGTAGGATAGGCTTCGTTCTTGGCCAACGCCCACTCCCGCATAACGTCAAGCATGCACCGACAGAGCGATGCGCTCTTTGATTTCTCCGCCAGTGCCGTGAACGCACCCAAGAAGGCCTTGCGTTGATCTCCGAGATATGGTAGGGTAGCTTTGCATATCTCAATAATTGATGTGATCAATCGAACCCCGTTCTCGAATCCACTGGTGGCTGGGGTCGAGTTCACGTGGTCCTTGGCGAGCTTGGTAAAGAGCCGCAGGAGGGATGCAGAAAAAGGCTGTACGCGTTCAGAGGATACTTGCACGACAGATTTCAGCATGAGGAGGGTTCCACGGAGCGCGCTCGTGTTTGCCAGACCATCTTCCACCGCCGAATACACAAAGTTGTGGAATTCGGACATCTCGCCCTGTTTTTCATCCTTGTCCGGGAGAGGGAAGAGACGCAATAGGCGCTCAAACATAGGGTGCAGGGCATCATGAAGTCCTTGTTCGTCTGTTACTAGACCTTTACGCACAAGGGATTGCAGGATAGGGGCATTTGCGATGTACCACTCGTCGTTCTTGTCGGTGGCAACGACCTGTAAGACTTTGGCCGCACTGAGGGCCTGATTTAGCTGTGGCTCTGAATCCAAATCGGTCTTCCAAGAGTCGTCAGGTGGGGTAGTATGGTCAAGGCAACAGATTTACCTGCTCAAGCGCCCGCGAAAAGTAGTTCAATTTCACCGTCACGTCAGACCAGCCAGATGGCGCAACCATCTGCTGCAACAAGTTTAACGCTCGTGGAACAAGAACGGTCTTGATCTGCGGGTCTAACGTAGCGGTTGCCAAGCGAACGATGAAGCTTACGATGCTTTCCCGGAATGACAAGGGTGTAGCCCATGGAGCCACAACGGACGGGATTTTGGTTTCCTGCGGATTTTGTTCCCAGTCGAAAATGACCTGCGAGATGTCGATCGATAAGATGCGGGACTCTGCAGATGCCGTGCCAGAGAGGCCCAGTTTGTTCAAAGAATTCACCATGTGGGGAATGAACAGAGCGCGGACGGGATAGAAGAGATGTGGTTGCCGAACGAGGAGCTGGTAAATCATGATGATCTGCTGGAAACCATTGCCCTCTTCCGCGAGGAGCCTTCGAGTTGTCTTTGCCCATTGAGGGTAGCCGACCTCATCCACCCCTGATCTGGGAAGTACAGGTGCCAGAATGTCGAGGGCCTGCTTGATCAGTAGTTTCCCTTCGGTATGCGGAGGTCGAAGCAAGCCAGTCCAAGCGCGAAGGATGAACTTTTGTGGCGTATCGAACGCTTCAAAGAAACGGGCAGCCAGGAGATATGCGGTCTGTTTGACGACCGCGTCGTCAGAAGTGATGTAATGCCAGGCGCAACGAATGATGTCCTTCTTGACGTCCTCCAACAGCTCGGGAAAACGATGTACCAAGACCGTGGTCAGATGTAAGAGCTCGATCTTGAACATGTCATCCGCTTCCGCGAACATAGTATCGTCGATCATAGCCTGCCAGATCGTTCGATGAATGCTGGATATGAAATCCGCGTCGAGCAGGCCGCCTTTGTTCGGCTTATCGGCTTGAATGAGAATGGTTGGGGTGACGATAAAACGCAAGAAGAATGCCTTGATTCCCCATGACGCGGACCGATCTTCGAACCACACGAGGAACCGAGCGAGCATATTTCGGCGATAGGACAAATCTTCGTTCAGTGCAACGTGACGATAGAGAAACTGCGTTAGCCGTGTGAGATCCATAGGTAGATTGCGAGTGTAGACAGCAACGATCTCGAACAGTAAGTCAACCCTCGGGGTTTTCTTGAGCACCTTTTGAAAAATCGACAGCATAACGGATTGTCTGTGGATGACTTCTGGCGCCAACGCATCTCCTTGTTCGGACTGCAGCGGCTCCAATCTCCAAATCTCAATCACAGCATCGATTGCATGGTTGTTCTCTGCCACCCAACTTGGCTCCAGCTCTGCAAGGTCATCCAGGAGGTGTAAACCAGGCAACAACAACACCGGAACGCCGCCCTTGAAACAGTGGGCAATCAGAGCTTGCGTTCTTGTTGCCAGCTCATTCTCCACGTTGGGAGCAAGCTTGGCCAATAGAATATTTCGGAATGTTCTGAAATGACGCGGTTGATGCATATTACGAAAGAAAAAGTCAAGTGCCTCGCCGGGATAACGATCGAGGTACTTTCCAAGAGGCTCAGAGAACGGACTCCTTTCAGAAAATTGCATTTGAGTTTCTGTCTGGACGATCAAGTTGACTAGGCTTTCCAAAAAGATATTCGCAGCAGAGGGGAGAAGGTGGAAAATGTTTGCTAAACGAACCAGTTTGGTGATGCCTTCATTTTCAAGAAGAGGGAGACGAGACGATGCTTGAAGCATTTGAGGATCCGCAACAATGCGAAAATGATCGAGAAGCTTATGGCCAATCTCGACCTTGAAATAGTTGATGAGCAACTCCAAAAGACGAGCCAGACCCTCAAGCCCCGAAACCGAAAGTCTCTTCGGATCGGCGAGATTCATCAAGATGGGCCGGAGGCCAGTCTGCAAGAGTTCCTTCGGAAGGCGACTCTGATGTGTGAGCACCAGCCGAAGTCCTTCATGTGCCACTTCCTTGACTTCCTGAGAGGGCGAGTAAAGCGACTTGAAGTACACGCTGGTCACCCTAGATGGACATATGAATTGAATGCCCAATTCGAAAAAAAAAAAAGCTTTACCTTTGCCGCGTCTGATGTTGCTTGGCAAAGAAGTCGGTCATTGGCATGGAGGCAGTCAATAGCTTGATACAAGCCACCCGAAGCTTGATAATCTCCAGTCCGCCCTGACGAAGATTAACCCGCCCGATATTTAGATCGTCTGCATCAGCCAACGCCAGTGTCTCATGCAAAAGCCGAAGAAGCTCATCATTAAGCTCTGGAAGGGGGGGATCAAGGCAGATACAAAATCGCACGGCGTCGATCATGCCAATCTGGATCGGATACGATAGTGCGCGCAACGGCTTAGTGTAAATCGCAGTGAGCATGCGATCCCGGTGCGGGAGAAGGAGATCATGGGCGGATTTCGCGGTAAGCTCAACAAGTAACTCAATGCAGGTCTGCACTGCTTGCCGAACTACGGGATTCGGACTTGAAAGTTCTGAAAAGAATATCCCAATGAGATGAACTAGCTTGATTCTCGAGGCAATAGGGGAATCGGGGGAGGCTTCGGCCACCGCACTCCCTACCCGCAGCACCCTCTTCAGGACATCCACCACGTCGCCAACGTCGCGGGGAAGATCGTAAGGAAGGTCTTTCAGCATATGCAAAAGTGTCCGAACAAAGTCAACCTCGCGGTCCTGGATCCATCTTACTCCAAAGTCCGGAGTGGATGTCAGAATGCGGATGCCGCAGCATCCTGCACTCTTTCGCACCCACGAGTCATCCAAACAAATGGCACTGAAGCGACTTGCGATTTGATGAAGCATTGGAACAATTTCAAGAGGAGCAGCTTGCTCTTTGCCCATTGTGACCAAATCGCTTATGACGAGGGAAACCAAATCCTGTCCCTGTCGAACCTCCTCTTGCTTCTCGCGCGTTAGAACCCGTGGCAAAGCCTCGAGATAAGATGCAAGTAATGGGCTAGGATACCTCTTGAGACCAATATCCTTAGTGGCGTTCTTGCGCATTTCCATGGCGAGGACCGCCTTCGAAAGGTCACGAATAAACTTTTGTGCATCTTCCTTCAGTTCAGGGATATAGAAGGCATCGAAAATTGCCTCAAGGCATTTGACAAAGACGGCGGCTTGGTTTTCGTTGTGGGTATTCTGTTGGAGGCATAAAGTCACAACCAAACAGAAGAGGGGAAGACAATGACCGACCTCATGCACGAGGAACATGATACATGCTTCTAGAAATGTGTAAGCGTACCCCCGATAAGGAGCTCCTGCTTTCATCGTAGTACGTGCTGCGAGATTCGACATAGAATACAGTTCCACTTTCTCATTTGCTCCACCAAAAGATAGCGCTAGCTTTGCATGTTCGGAGAACGGTTCATACTCTAACAATGGTTCCTTGCTCAACAGGCGCCGGTTACGTCCACCCAACTTTCCGAGGATTCGTATCGTCGTGTGGGCATGGTGATGATTAGATGGAAGAGGCTCTAGATGGGAGTGAAGTGCCTCCATTAATTCACGTAGAACCGTGCTGAGCGTGGGGTCAAGGAAATCCGGTGTTAGATTGTCAATACAAAGTTCGAGCGTGCGTAAGCCTTGCGACACGAGTTCCGGTGTTCCGCGCAAAGCTAACGCGAGCGGATGCATAAGGTATGAGAGGTGAGGAAGCAGGTGCGTCAGACGTAGCGGAACAGTGAGGCAGAGCTCCACTATCATGTCCCTGCTGTATCCGTCTGATGCAAGTAGTTGACGATTTAAGTTTTCCAGCATCTCAGGCAGCAGGGGTAGGACCTCTTTGTACAAGAGTTCAAACCGCCCACCGCCCCCACCAATGGCGCGAAAGAGGCCTCTCAGCAAGTGGAAATAGTTGGTTGGCTTCGTGGCCTTGGCAGCCAACGGAAAACAGTCCATGATCAACTTGGCAAGATGCGATGCTAGAATCGGCTCATTGACGGCAGAAAATGCAGTGACAGCACTGAAGGCCATTTTGAAAAGTCGGATAGTTACCACGGCCGTCTGATCATCATATTCGCCAAGCAATGGCAGACGGTCAATCAGAAACCGGAGAACAATAGCAACCAGCGTCGGGGAAACGGGTTCTCGATTGAATAGAAACTGACAAATGTGGAGGAGAGCAGGTCGCTTTTGTGCGGCTTGAAAAAACAGTTCGATCTTGTGTGTCCATACCTCCTGAAAGACGTGCAAATTCACTTCAAGGAGCACCGAGCTAAACCAATCCATCACTTCTGTCGCTTCCCTGGGCTCCGCATCGAACAATGCCATACACTTGATGCAGCTGGTGAAGAGGCGGAATATGACTGTTCCGTCAGGAATTGGTCCATCGCATTTCTTCAAGCCAACAAGGCACACGCGAAAACCATGCAAAAGTGTGCGGAACAGCAATCGACACTCTGGGTACGATAAGCTTGATACCCTTTAATGGGGAAAGTCACCCACCGTGTATCACTTCCTCGGGTTTCTCCACCGCGTAAACGGCAGCAGCCACTGGACGTGCTCTCTCAATCTGCAAAACAGGAGGGAGCGATTCATCACCAATTTTCGCTCTCTCCAAGCGCTCAAACCCATCGTCGAGAACATTCGTCATCGCATCTACTCTTTCTACGCAGGTCTCGAACATGGCGCTGAGGATACGGGCTGCATCCTGAGGAGTGTCTTTAGTAGTGATGTTCTCAATGAGACCAAACATCATCTTTGCAAACAGAGTGTGGAGATTGTTTCCGAGGTAGGGGTTGTGAATGAGGGTAGAATAAAGTTTTGAAACACGCGCGAGTTGATCGGCTGAAAGTTCAGTGCGCACATGATGAACAAGATCGGCGATGGCAGCATACGCTGACGGACTAGAAGGATGCGTGAGCGACACGCGCTATACTAGAATCTATACCCTACCGAAGAGTCTCCTGGCTGCCGACACCACTGCCAAGTAGAATCCTTTCGTTAAAAAGTTTATCAATCTGCGGCAAAAGGGCCTTTCGATAAGGAGTGCCTATAAGATGTCGCAGGACAACCATAAGGTCCTAGGGTACAGTCTGAGGTTTCATCCCAGTTAAAAGCAAATGTACACACCTTCCGTGCTTGGATACCGTTGGCGGGAAGATCCTGCAAGAGTCGGAGTGCAGAAAGAATAAGTCTCTCGCCAAATGAATCAAATTGTTCCGCGAAACCGCGGATTATGTAAGCCACATACGATACCATCTGAAGTGAGGCTGAGAGAAGCATCTGACGATCGTGTAGATACCGACCTTGATTTGTGCGGTGATGAAGTCGGTATAGGTTTGGGGATTTTTGATGGTCGGAGCCATGCCAGCCCAATACAAGCCCATAGCCTCGCACTCCTCACGCGCCTTGCGCTGGGCAGGAGACTCGAGGGCCAGAACTTCAAAGTTGAGACCCAGGGTGGCTTGTATCAGCGTAGCCACCATCGATCGGTGACTTTGTGAAAAGGTGACGACGACCATACCCATTTCTGCTAATACCTTGAAGCTGCGGATGCTGGGCATGACAACGTTGGCGTCCAAAACGGCAGAATCCTCGGCCAAGGTGTCCTGCACGAGGCCGCTTATGTTGCGAAAAACATCCTGGAGGATGGACATGAATTCTGAGACAAGATCCTCGGTGAGCGCTCTAAATGAGCGCAGTAAGTCGATGATGATCTTGCAAGAAGTGACGCCGTTCTCTTCATTATCGTTTCGGAGAGTATGAAGCATGCCACCAAGGAGAGGGAGGGCAAGGGGTCGGACCGAATCGTTGTATGGGATGCGATGGAGGACCTCTAGGAGAACGCGCCGAAACTGGTATTCGAGTGAGTCCTTGTGGTACGCGGCGTCGCCGGAGCGAAGGATTTCGAGGAGAACTGGGATCATCTGGGGAAACACGCGTGCGGAGTCGGTATCCCGCACGGTGTCGATCATCTCCCTGAGCTCGCATGCGACAGTGTGCTTTGTCTTGAGGTCTGGCGGGGGAGTGCTCGACGCAAGACATCTCGAGGAAAAGAAGAGACTCGCCTATGCCAGGATCAGCTATGCGGGCTGCACGGAACTCCAAGTCCGCCGCTGTGCCCAGCTGCGGTATGTTGTCCATGGCGTCGGTGGAGACTCTGGCCATGGACATGAAGGCTCGTTTGGTCCTGTATTTGGCTATGAGGCACGTGACCACTACTAGTACCCCCCCCCCCCCCCCCCCCCCCCCCCCCACGGGGTCGCCCCCCCCCCCCCCCCCGGCCCACCCCCCCCCCCCCCCCGCCCCCGGCCC